>OZ023206.1:30509941-30683806 GCA_963995525.1 Escarpia spicata
TGCCTCGGAGGAGATACTGTTACATTGATCCAAGGAAGCGAATGAACATAGCAATAGGCGAGTGAACCTCGGTGCCTCGGAGGAGATACTGTTACAATGATCCAAGGAAGCGAATGGACGTAGCAATAGGCGAGTGAACCTCGGCGCCTCGGAGGAGATACTGTTACAATGATCCAATGAAGCGAATGAACGTAGCAATAGGCGAGTGAACCTCGGTGCCTCGGAGGAGATACTGTTACATTGATCCAAGGAAGCGAATGAACGTAGCAATAGACGAGTGAACCTCGGCGCCTCGGAGGAGATACTGTTACATTGATCCAAGGAAGCGAATGAACGTGGCAATAGGCGAGTGAACCTCGGTGCCTCGGAGGAGATACTGTTACAATGAACCAATGAAGCGAATGAACGTAGCAATAAGCGAGTGAACCTCGGTGCCTCGGAGGAGATACTGTTACATTGATCCAAGGAAGCGAATGAACGTAGCAATAGACGAGTGAACCTCGGCGCCTCGGAGGAGATACTGTTACATTGATCCAAGGAAGCGAATGAACGTAGCAATAGTCGAGTGAACCTCGGTGCCTCGGAGGAGATACTGTTACAACGATCCATGGAAGCGAATGAACGTAGCAATAGGCGAGTGAACCTCTGTGCCTCGGAAGAGATAATGTTACATTGATTCAAGGAAGCGAATGAACGTAGCAATAGTCGAGTGAACCTCGGTGCCTCGGAGGAGATGCTGTTACAATGATCCAAGGAAGCGAATGGACGTAGCAATAGGCGAGTGAACCTCGGCGCCTCGGATGAGATACTGTTACAATGATCCAAGGAAGCGAATGAACGTAGCAATAGGCGAGTGAACCTCGGCGCCTCGGAGGAGATATTGTTACAATGATCCAATGAAGCGAATGAACGTAGCAATAGGCGAGTGAACCTCGGTGCCTCGGAGGAGATACTGTTACATTGATCCAAGGAAGCGAATGAACGTAGCAATAGGCGAGTGAACCTCGGTGCCTCGGAAGAGATACTGTTACATTGATCCAAGGAAGCGAATAAACGTAGCAATAGGCGAGTGAACCTCGGCGCCTCGGAGGAGATACTGTTACATTGATCCAAGGAAGCGAATGAACGTAGCAATAGGCGAGTGAACCTCGGCGCATCGTAGGAGATACTGTTACAATTATCCAAGGAAGCGAATGAACATAGAAATAGGCGAGTGAACCTCGGCGCATCGGAGGAGATACTGTTACAATGATCCAAGGAAGCGAATGAACGTAGCAATAGGCGAGTTAACCTCGGCGCCTCTGAGGATATACTGTTACAATGATCCAAGGAAGCGAAAGAACGTAGCAATAGGCGAGTGAACCTCGGCGCCTCTGAGGATATACTGTTACAATGATCCAACGAAGCGAATGAACGTAGAAATAGGCGAGTGAACCTCGGCGCCTCGGAGGAGATACTGTTACAACGATCCAAGGAAGCGAGTGAACGTAGCAGTAGGCGAGTGAACCTCGGCGCCTCGGAGGAGATACTGTTACAATGATCCAATGAAGCGAATGAACTTGGCAATAGGCGAGTGAACCTCGGTGCCTCGGAGGAGATACTGTTACATTGATCCAAGGAAGCGAATGAACGTAGCAATAGGCGAGTGAACCTCGGTGCCTCGGAGGAGATACTGTTACATTGATCCAAGGAAGCGAATGAACGTAGCAATATACGAGTGAACCTCGGCGCCTCGGAGGAGATACTGTTACATTGTTCCAAGGAAGCGAATGAACGTGGCAATAGGCGAGTGAACCTCGGTGCCTCGGAGGAGATACTGTTACAATGAACCAATGAAGCGAATGAACGTAGCAATAAGCGAGTGAACCTCGGTGCCTCGGAGGAGATACTGTTACATTGATCCAAGGAAGCGAATGAACGTAGCAATAGACGAGTGAACCTCGGCGCCTCGGAGGAGATACTGTTACATTGATCCAAGGAAGCGAATGAACGTAGCAATAGTCGAGTGAACCTCGGTGCCTCGGAGGAGATACTGTTACAATGATCCATGGAAGCGAATGAACGTAGCAATAGGCGAGTGAACCTCTGTGCCTCGGAAGAGATACTGTTACATTGATCCAAGGAAGCGAATGAACGTAACAATGGGCGAGTGAACCTCGGCGCCTCGGAGGAGATACTGTTACATTGATCCAAGGAAGCGAATAAACGTAGCAATAGGCGAGTGAACCTCGGCGCCTCGGAGGAGATACTGTTACATTGATCCAAGGAAGCGAATGAACGTAGCAATAGGCGAGTGAACCTCGGCGCATCGTAGGCGATACTGTTACAATTATCCAAGGAAGCGAATGAACATAGAAATAGGCGAGTGAACCTCGGCGCATCGGAGGAGATACTGTTACAATGATCCAAGGAAGCGAATGAACGTAGCAATATGCGAGTGAACATCGGCGCCTCTGAGGATATACTGTTACAATGATCCAAGGAAGCGAATTAACGTAGAAATAGGCGAGTGAACATCGGCGCCTCTGAGGATATACTGTTACAATGATCCAAGGAAGCGAATGAACATAGTAATAGGCGAGTGAATCACGGTGCCTCGGAGGAGATACTGTTACCAATGTTAGTCTATACACATAAACTGGTTAATATATTCTAACCAGTTGTAACTACAATCAACAGTATCACGCCTGTGGTTTACTTATAATTTATTTTTAAAGTGGGATACTGTAGTGAACTATTACAGTCACGCCCTCGATGCTTGACCAATAAGCGTTCTGAGCATCTTTGGGATTGACGCTGCAGCGACGTGTCGAATGCCCCTGTTTCCTCGATATGTATGCGAATAAGGTAGCGCATATGTTGGTTTCTCGTATACTCCTTTCGATTCAGAGTTACACTTGTGACAACTGTTATAATACTATACAGAGTACCCTGCGGACGTAAACATTTTGGGTGTTTACAGCGCCAAACAAATTCGCCGACCTAAACTAGAGTAATGTTCTCGTTTTGGCGATTGGCGAATTGAGAAGAGTAAGCATAGGTGCCCTAGGTCTTCTGTCACAATGGCGCTGTTCGTGCAATTTAAACCATGTGTCTTAAACAAGGTTATTCTAATAAACTGCCGGCATAATAGTCTTGATTGTAGTTGTTAATGGTTAGTTTTTATTAACTTTTTATATGCTTAGGGCCAAAAAGATGCCTTTTGCTTCCCTTTAAATGTTTATCACCAGTGCAGTGCGGAAACACGGCAGTATAGGCCAAAACCCGGCACGTTGACAAACTATTATAGTGGACGATCATTGTCGCATTAAACCATTGTATAGTGTCACCAGAAGTGTCTTTATTGTCGTTCTTCCATTGTCGTGAACGCGCCCCTTTGTGGCAGTCGATCGGAAGTGCGGCAAAATATTGGGACAGCATTTCAAAAGACTACTGCATGTTCGTGACACAGGCACAGGCACAGTCACAACTTGCAGGCGGGTAGCCGCGCTCCAGTAGTCAACGACAGTAGCGTTTTACGACTGTCGTAAAAATGCAACGCACAAGATATACAAGCGCTTTGCGTTATATGTTAGATGTTAATTTCAAATAAATCGTAACGACTATGATGGGCTACTGTCGGATTACTGTTATGCTACTTGTACGCAAACGTTTTATTTTCAGGCAATCGCACGTTCATGTAACCGACAAACACAACGGTGACAATCATGAATCGTATCGCCGCAGGCTGAGGCCTTCTTGCCTCATGAATGATATGGGGGAGTTGTTTTTGGTACACTAATGTTTCACGTGTAACTAATCGACATTGTGTATTTCCTGAAAACAAATAATTCCCATTGTATGGGCAATTTGTGTATAATATCATCAAAGACGTGATTAATAAAGTAGTTTCGTGTAGCCTGCATCCCTTCCCTTGTTTAGAAACTTGTTTTAAAACTCCACGAATGTGGATACTCCCCTAATATAGTTTGCACTACATTCATCTACGCTGAACATGGAAGGGAAAGTATTGTAATTATTTGTCCCCTGCCTTAATACACCACATCTGCAAGTAAACCGCAGTTTTCCCGACCAGTTATCAACGAGCCGCGTCTGTTTGGCAGCAGCCATAAAATCACTCGTAGAGCGAGTATCGCTTTTTATCGTCGCGACCATGCAGAACAAACAATCGTTTAATCGAAATCCTCCCGACGGGTTAATAATTGTTATTGCTTTTTATTCGCCAATGATTAAAGCCGTAAATAATCGGCCAGGTCAATAGAAAGACCCGCTTCGCGCACGCGTGCATGGCGGCCATATTTCATTCGTCATTGTTGTATAAACAGACGCAGGAACTTCGCTAACGACGGCGATGGCGCGAACGATGGCAGCGCTAACATTTATTTGCGTTGCGATTTGGTTTGTTCAACGGTACGTTCGCTTGTCGATACGGATTGACGCTGAATGGCGTGCCGCAAAACAAGCACTATTCTCCGTTCATACGGCGTCTCTTGTGTGAATATGATTAGAACAACGTGGGGACACTTAAATACAGTTTGATACGATTGGTAAGCGGTTCTTAACCCATGGGTCAGGACCCAAAATGGGTTGTCGAGCCGTTTTGAGTAGGTCACCAAGAGTCTCCAGTGACAATCCGCAGTTGTCCTTCTTGCCGCGTTTTCCCCTACCACATGCATACAACACGAATTTTATGCAACATCTTACTTGAATTTAAAATGTCATGTGACATAAAATCACACGACATTTCAAATCCAGGCGACATTTAGCTTCAAGTATATATTAGTTTTGCATGCATGTGGTATGGTCAGATTGTTTGATAATGTTGCAATTAATGCGCAATTACCATTCGTACACAAATAGACTCCACTGTCTTTATGTCATTCACAAAGCTGAGTGAATTGGAGCAACGTGGCGTGAACGAGCTTGCCCAAAGTTCGACACGGCATCACAGAATTCGAGCACGGATTCTCTCGATTGAGAATCCAATGCTCTAGCCACTGTAGCACTGCGATCTACGAAACCGTCTCAAAACCACTGGTTCTCTGTTCGTCTACCACCAACCCGGAAGTGATTAGCTGCCCCTGTAATTTCTTACGCTCACGGACAATCAGACGACCAGTTATCAGGCGGGTAGATCAGTCTTTCACTTCCGCCTTAGGGGTAGACGAATAGATTGCGAGTTCTTTTGCGACGGTTCCCCTTTTAGGATTTTGAATACTATGATTTTATTTCTGAACAGTCACATTTGTAGACTACAACACTTCTACTATAGAGAGACTGACATTTGTAGACTACAAGCACTTCTGCTATACAGAGACTGACATTTGTGTACTACAAAACTTCTACTATACAGAGACTGACATTTGTGGACTACAACACTTCCACTATACACAGATTGACATTTGTAGACTACAACACTTCTACTATACACAGACTGACATTTGTAGACTACAACACTTCTACTATACAGAGACTGACATTTGTAGACTACAACACTTCTACTATACACAGACGGACATTTGTAGACTACAACACTTCTACTATACAGAGACTGATATTTGTAGACTACAACACTTCTACTATACAGAGACTGACATTTGTAGATTACAACAATTCTACTATACAGAGACTGACATTTGTAGACTACAACACTTCTACTATACAGAGACTGACATTTATAGACTACAAACACTTCTACTATACAGAGACTGACATTTGTAGACTAAAACACTTCTACTATACAGAGACTGACAGCTGTAGACTACAAACACTTCTACTATACAGAGACTGACATTTGTAGGCTACAACACTTCTACTATACAGAGACTGACATTTGTAGACTACAACACTTCTACTATATAGAGACTGACATTTGTAGACTACAAACACTTCTACTATACAGAGACTGATATTTGTAGACTACAACACTTCTACTATACAGAGACTGACATTTGTAGACTACAACACTTCTACTATACAGAGACTGACAATTGTAGACTACAATACTTCTACTATACAGAGACTGACATTTGTAGACTACATCATTTCTACTATACAGAGACTGACATTTGTAGACTACAACACTTCTACTATACAGTGACTGACATTTATAGACTACAAACACTTCTACTATACAGAGACTGACAGTTGTAGATTAGAAACACTTCTACTATACAGAGACTGACATTTGTAGACTACAACACTTCTACTATACAGAGACTGACATTTGTAGACTACAACACTTCTACTATACAGAGACTGACATTTGTAGACTACAACACTTCTACAATACAGAGACTGACATTTGTAGACTACAACACTTCTACTATACAGTGACTGACATTTATATACTACAAACACTTCTACTATACAGAGACTGACAGTTGTAGATTAGAAACACTTCTACTATACAGAGACTGACATTTGTAGACTACAACACTTCTACTATACAGAGACTGACATTTGTAGACTACAACACTTCTACTATACAGAGACTGACATTTGTAGACTACAACACTTCTACAATACAGAGACTGACATGTGTAGACTACAACACTTCTTCTATACAGAGACTGACAGTTGTAGTCTACAACACTTCTACTATACAGAGACTGACATTTGTTGACTACAACACTTCTACTATATAGAGACTGACATTTGTAGACTACAAACACTTCTACTAAACAGATACTGACATTTGTAGACTACAACATTTCTACTATACAGAGATTGACATTTGTAGACTACAAACACTTCTACTGTACAGAGACTGACAGTTGTAGACTACAACACTTCTACTATACAGAGACTGACATTTGTAGACTACAACACTTCTACTATACAGAGACTGACATTTATAGACTACAAACACTTCTACTATACACAGACTGACATGTGTAGACTAAAACACTTCTACTATACAGAGACTGACAGCTGTAGACTACAAACACTTCTACTATACAGAGACTGACATTTGTAGACTACAACACTTCTACTATACAGAGACTGACTTTTGTAGACTACAACACTTCTACTATACAGAGACTGACATTTGTAGATTACAACACTTCTACTATACAGAGACTGACATTTGTAGACTACAACACTTCTACTATACAGAGACTGACATTTGTAGACTACAACACTTCTACTATACAGAGACTGACAGTTGTAGCCTACAACACTTCTACTATACAGAGACTGACATTTATAGACTACAACACTTCTACTATATAGAGACTGACATTTGTAGACTACAAACACTTCTACTATACAGAGACTGACATTTGTAGACTACAACACTTCTACTATACAGAGACTGACATCTGTACAATACAACACTTCTACTATACAGAGACTGACATTTGTAGACTACAACACTTCTACTATACAGAGATTGACATTTGTAGAATACAAACACTTCTACTGTACAGAGACTGACAGTTGTAGACTACAACACTTCTACTATACAGAGACTGACATTTGTAGACTACAACACTTCTACTATACAGAGACTGACATTTATAGACTACAAACACTTCTACTATACACAGACTGACATGTGTAGACTACAACACTTCTACTATACACAGACTGACATTTGTAGACTACAACACTTCTACTACACACAGACTGACATTTGTAGACTACAACAATTCTAATATACAGAGAATGATATTTGTAGACTACAACACGTCTACTATACAGAGACTGACATTTGTAGACTACAACACTTCTACTATACAGACACTGACATTTGTAGACTACAACACTTCTAATATACAGAGACTGACATTTGTAGACTACAACACTTCTACTATACAGAGACGGACAGTTGTAGTCTACAACACTTCTACTATACAGAGACTGACATTTATAGACTACAACACTTCTACTATATAGAGACTGACATTTGTAGACTACAAACACTTCTACTATACAGAGACTGATATTTGTAGACTACAACACTTCTACTATACAGAGACTGACATTTGTAGACTACAACACTTCTACTATACAGAGACTGACAATTGTAGACTACAATACTTCTACTATACAGAGACTGACATTTGTAGACTACATCATTTCTACTATACAGAGACTGACATTTGTAGACTACAACACTTCTACTATACAGAGACTGACAGTTGTAGATTAGAAACACTTCTACTATACAGAGACTGACATTTGTAGAATACAACACTTCTACTATACAGAGACTGACATTTGTAGACTACAACACTTCTACTATACAGAGACTGACATTTGTAGACTACAACACTTCTACAATACAGAGACTGACATTTGTAGACTACAACACTTCTACTATACAGTGACTGACATTTATAGACTACAAACACTTCTACTATACAGAGACTGACAGTTGTAGATTAGAAACACTTCTACTATACAGAGACTGACATTTGTAGACTACAACACTTCTACTATACAGAGACTGACATTTGTAGACTACAACACTTCTACAATACAGAGACTGACATTTGTAGACTACAACACTTCTTCTATACAGAGACTGACAGTTGTAGTCTACAACACTTCTACTATACAGAGACTGACATTTGTTGACTACAACACTTCTACTATATAGAGACTGACATTTGTAGACTACAAACACTTCTACTAAACAGATACTGACATTTGTAGACTACAACATTTCTACTATACAGAGATTGACATTTGTAGACTACAAACACTTCTACTGTACAGAGACTGACAGTTGTAGACTACAACACTTCTACTATACAGAGACTGACATTTGTAGACTACAACACTTCTACTATACAGAGACTGACATTTATAGACTACAAACACTTCTACTATACACAGACTGACATGTGTAGACTACAACACTTCTACTATACACAGACTGTCATTTGTAGACTACAACACTTCTACTACACACAGACTGACATTTGTAGACTACAACACTTCTAATATACAGAGAATGATATTTGTAGACTACAACACGTCTACTATACAGAGACTGACATTTGTAGACTACAACACTTCTACTATACAGAGACTGACATTTGTAGACTACAACACTTCTACTATACAGAGACTGACAATTGTAGACTACAATACTTCTACTATACAGAGACTGACATTTGTAGACTACATCATTTCTACTATACAGAGACTGATATTTGTAGACTACAACACTTCTACTATACAGAGACTGACAGTTGTAGATTAGAAACACTTCTACTATACAGAGACTGACATTTGTAGAATACAACACTTCTACTATACAGAGACTGACATTTGTAGACTACAACACTTCTACTATACAGAGACTGACATTTGTAGACTACAACACTTCTACAATACAGAGACTGACATTTGTAGACTACAACACTTCTACTATACAGTGACTGACATTTATAGACTACAAACACTTCTACTATACAGAGACTGACAGTTGTAGATTAGAAACACTTCTACTATACAGAGACTGACATTTGTAGACTACAACACTTCTACTATACAGAGACTGACATTTGTAGACTACAACACTTCTACAATACAGAGACTGACATTTGTAGACTACAACACTTCTTCTATACAGAGACTGACAGTTGTAGTCTACAACACTTCTACTATACAGAGACTGACATTTGTTGACTACAACACTTCTACTATATAGAGACTGACATTTGTAGACTACAAACACTTCTACTAAACAGATACTGACATTTGTAGACTACAACATTTCTACTATACAGAGATTGACATTTGTAGACTACAAACACTTCTACTGTACAGAGACTGACAGTTGTAGACTACAACACTTCTACTATACAGAGACTGACATTTGTAGACTACAACACTTCTACTATACAGAGACTGACATTTATAGACTACAAACACTTCTACTATACACAGACTGACATGTGTAGACTACAACACTTCTACTATACACAGACTGTCATTTGTAGACTACAACACTTCTACTACACACAGACTGACATTTGTAGACTACAACACTTCTAATATACAGAGAATGATATTTGTAGACTACAACACGTCTACTATACAGAGACTGACATTTGTAGACTACAACACTTCTACTATACAGAGACTGACATTTGTAGACTACAACACTTCTAATATACAGAGACTGACATTTGTAGACTACAACACTTCTACTATACAGAGACTGACATTTATAGACTACAAACACTTCTACTATACAGAGACTGACATTTGTAGACTAAAACACTTCTACTATACAGAGACTGACATTTGTAGACTACAAACACTTCTACTATACAGAGACTGACATTTGTAGACTACAACACTTCTACTATACAGAGACTGACATATGTAGACTACATCATTTCTATTATACAGAGACTGACATTTGTAGACTACAACATTTCTACTATACTGAGACTGACATTTATAGACTACAAACACTTCTACTATACAGAGACTGACATTTGTAGACTAAAACACTTCTACTATACAGAGACTGACAGCTGTAGACTACAAACACTTCTACTATACAGAGACTGACATTTGTAGACTACAACACTTCTACTATACAGAGACTGACTTTTGTAGACTACAACACTTCTACTATACAGAGACTGACATTTGTAGATTACAACACTTCTACTATACAGAGACTGACATTTGTAGACTACAACACTTCTACTATACAGAGACTGACATTTGTAGACTACAACACTTCTACTATACAGAGACTGACAGTTGTAGCCTACAACACTTCTACTATACAGAGACTGACATTTATAGACTACAACACTTCTACTATATAGAGACTGACATTTGTAGACTACAAACACTTCTACTATACAGAGACTGACATTTGTAGACTACAACACTTCTACTATACAGAGACTGACATCTGTACAATACAACACTTCTACTATACAGAGACTGACATTTGTAGACTACAACACTTCTACTATACAGAGATTGACATTTGTAGAATACAAACACTTCTACTGTACAGAGACTGACATTTGTAGACTACATCATTTCTACTATACAGAGACTGACATTTGTAGACTACAAACACTTCTACTATACAGAGACTGACATTTGTAGACTAAAACACTTCTACTATACAGAGACTGACAGTTGTAGACTACAAACACTTCTACTATACAGAGACTGACATTTGTAGACTACAAACACTTCTACTATACAGAGACTGACATTTGTAGACTAAAACACTTCTACTATACAGAGACTGACAGTTGTAGACTACAAACACTTCTACTATACAGAGACTGACATTTGTAGACTACAAACACTTCTACTATACAGAGACTGACATTTGTAGACTACAACACTTCTACTATACAGAGACTGACATTTGTAGACTACAACACTTCTACTATACAGAGACTGACATTTGTAGACTACAACACTTCTACTATACAGAGACTGACATTTGTAGACTACATCATTTCTACTATACAGAGACTGACATTTGTAGACTACAACACTTCTACTATACTGAGACTGATATTTATAGACTACAAACACTTCTACTATACACAGACTGACATGTGTAGACTACAACACTTCTACTATACACAGACTGACATTTGTAGACTACAACACTTCTACTACACACAGACTGACATTTGTAGACTACAACACTTCTAATATACAGAGAATGATATTTGTAGACTACAACACGTCTACTATACAGAGATTGACAATTGTAGACTACAACACTTCTACTATACAGAGACTGACATTTGTAGACTACAACACTTCTACTATACAGAGACTGACATTTGTAGACTACAACACTTCTACTATACAGAGACTGACAGTTGTAGTCTACAACACTTCTACTATACAGAGACTGACATTTATAGACTACAACACTTCTACTATATAGAGACTGACATTTGTAGACTACAAACACTTCTACTATACAGAGACTGATATTTGTAGACTACAACACTTCTACTATACAGAGACTGACATTTGTAGACTACAACACTTCTACTATACAGAGACTGACAATTGTAGACTACAACACTTCTACTATACAGAGACTGACATTTGTAGACTACATCATTTCTACTATACAGAGACTGACATTTGTAGACTACAACACTTCTACTATACAGTGACTGACATTTATAGACTACAAACACTTCTACTATACAGAGACTGACAGTTGTAGATTAGAAACACTTCTACTATACAGAGACTGACATTTGTAGACTACAACACTTCTACTATACAGAGACTGACATTTGTAGACTACAACACTTCTACTATACAGAGACTGACATTTGTAGACTACAACACTTCTACAATACAGAGACTGACATTTGTAGACTACAACACTTCTACTATACAGTGACTGACATGTATAGACTACAAACACTTCTACTATACAGAGACTGACAGTTGTAGATTAGAAACACTTCTACTATACAGAGACTGACATTTGTAGACTATAACACTTCTACTATACAGAGACTGACATTTGTAGACTACAACACTTCTACTATACAGAGACTGACATTTGTAGAATACAACACTTCTACAATACAGAGACTGACATTTGTAGACTACAACACTTCTTCTATACAGAGACTGACAGTTGTAGTCTACAACACTTCTACTATACAGAGACTGACATTTGTTGACTACAACACTTCTACTACATAGAGACTGACATTTGTAGACTACAAACACTTCTACTATACAGATACTGACATTTGTAGACTACAACATTTCTACTATACAGAGATTGACATTTGTAGACTACAAACACTTCTACTGTACAGAGACTGACAGTTGTAGACTACAACACTTCTACTATACAGAGACTGACATTTGTAGACTACAACACTTCTACTATACAGAGACTGACATTTATAGACTACAAACACTTCTACTATACACAGACTGACATGTGTAGACTACAACACATCTACTATACACAGACTGTCATTTGTAGACTACAACACTTCTACTACACACAGACTGACATTTGTAGACTACAACACTTCTAATATACAGAGAATGATATTTGTAGACTACAACACGTCTACTATACAGAGACTGACATTTGTAGACTACAACACTTCTACTATACAGAGACTGACATTTGTAGACTACAACACTTCTAATATACAGAGACTGACATTTGTAGACTACAACACTTCTACTATACAGAGACTGACATTTATAGACTACAAACACTTCTACTATACAGAGACTGACATTTGTAGACTAAAACACTTCTACTATACAGAGACTGACAGTTGTAGACTACAAACACTTCTACTATACAGAGACTGACATTTGTAGACTACAAACACTTCTACTATACAGAGACTGACATTTGTAGACTACAACACTTCTACTATACAGAGACTGACATTTGTAGACTACAACACTTCTACTATACAGAGACTGACATTTGTAGACTACAACACTTCTACTATACAGAGACTGACATTTGTAGACTACATCATTTCTACTATACAGAGACTGACATTTGTAGACTACAACACTTCTACTATACTGAGACTGATATTTATAGACTACAAACACTTCTACTATACAGAGACTGACATTTGTAGACTAAAACACTTCTACTATACAGAGACTGACAGCTGTAGACTACAAACACTTCTACTATAGAGAGACTGACATTTGTAGACTACAACACTTCTACTATACAAAGACTGACTTTTGTAGACTACAACACTTCTACTATACAGAGACTGACATTTGTAGACTACAACACTTCTACTATACAGAGACTGACATTTGTAGACTACAACACTTCTACTATACAGAGACTGACATTTGTAGACTACAACACTTCTACTATACAGAGACTGACATTTATAGACTACAAACACTTCTACTATACACAGACTGACATGTGTAGACTACAACACTTCTACTATACACAGACTGACATTTGTAGACTACAACACTTCTACTACACACAGACTGACATTTGTAGACTACAACACTTCTAATATACAGAGAATGATATTTGTAGACTACAACACGTCTACTATACAGAGACTGACATTTGTAGACTACAACACTTCTACTATACAGAGACTGACATTTGTAGACTACAACACTTCTACTATACAGAGACTGACATTTGTAGACTACAACACTTCTACTATACAGAGACTGACATTTGTAGACTACAACACTTCTACTATACAGAGACTGACATTTGTAGACTACAACACTTCTACTATACAGAGACTGACAGTTGTAGATTAGAAACACTTCTACTATACAGAGACTGACAGTTGTAGTCTACAACACTTCTACTATACAGAGACTGACATTTATAGACTACAACACTTCTACTATATAGAGACTGACATTTGTAGACTACAAACACTTCTACTATACAGAGACTGATATTTGTAGACTACAACACTTCTACTATACAGAGACTGACATTTGTAGACTACAACACTTCTACTATACAGAGACTGACATTTGTAGACTACAACACTTCTACTATACAGAGACTGACAGTTGTAGATTAGAAACACTTCTACTATACAGAGACTGACATTTGTAGAATACAACACTTCTACTATACAGAGACTGACATTTGTAGACTACAACACTTCTACTATAGAGAGACTGACATTTGTAGACTACAACACTTCTACAATACAGAGACTGACATTTGTAGACTACAACACTTCTACTATACAGTGACTGACATTTATAGACTACAAACACTTCTACTATACAGAGACTGACAGTTGTAGATTAGAAACACTTCTACTATACAGAGACTGACATTTGTAGACTACAACACTTCTACTATACAGAGACTGACATTTGTAGACTACAACACTTCTACTATACAGAGACTGACATTTGTAGACTACAACACTTCTACAATACAGAGACTGACATTTGTAGACTACAACACTTCTTCTATACAGAGACTGACAGTTGTAGTCTACAACACTTCTACTATACAGAGACTGACATTTGTTGACTACAACACTTCTACTATATAGAGACTGACATTTGTAGACTACAAACACTTCTACTAAACAGATACTGACATTTGTAGACTACAACATTTCTACTATACAGAGATTGACATTTGTAGACTACAAACACTTCTACTGTACAGAGACTGACAGTTGTAGACTACAACACTTCTACTATACAGAGACTGACATTTGTAGACTACAACACTTCTACTATACAGAGACTGACATTTATAGACTACAAACACTTCTACTATACACAGACTGACATGTGTAGACTACAACACTTCTACTATACACAGACTGTCATTTGTAGACTACAACACTTCTACTATACACAGACTGACATTTGTAGACTACAACACTTCTACTACACACAGACTGACATTTGTAGACTACAACACTTCTAATATACAGAGAATGATATTTGTAGACTACAACACGTCTACTATACAGAGACTGACATTTGTAGACTACAACACTTCTACTATACAGAGACTGACAATTGTAGACTACAACACTTCTACTATACAGAGACTGACATTTGTAGACTACAACACTTCTACTATACAGAGACTGACATTTGTAGACTACAACACTTCTACTATACAGAGACTGACAGTTGTAGTCTACAACACTTCTACTATACAGAGACTGACATTTATAGACTACAACACTTCTACTATATAGAGACTGACATTTGTAGACTACAAACACTTCTACTATACAGAGACTGATATTTGTAGACTACAACACTTCTACTATACAGAGACTGACATTTGTAGACTACAACACTTCTACTATACAGAGACTGATATTTGTAGACTACAACACTTCTACTATACAGAGACTGACATTTGTAGACTACAACACTTCTACTATACAGAGACTGACAATTGTAGACTACAATACTTCTACTATACAGAGACTGACATTTGTAGACTACATCATTTCTACTATACAGAGACTGACATTTGTAGACTACAACACTTCTACTATACAGAGACTGACAGTTGTAGATTAGAAACACTTCTACTATACAGAGACTGACATTTGTAGAATACAACACTTCTACTATACAGAGACTGACATTTGTAGACTACAACACTTCTACTATACAGAGACTGACATTTGTAGACTACAACACTTCTACAATACAGAGACTGACATTTGTAGACTACAACACTTCTACTATACAGTGACTGACATTTATAGACTACAAACACTTCTACTATACAGAGACTGACAGTTGTAGATTAGAAACACTTCTACTATACAGAGACTGACATTTGTAGACTACAACACTTCTACTATACAGAGACTGACATTTGTAGACTACAACACTTCTACAATACAGAGACTGACATTTGTAGACTACAACACTTCTTCTATACAGAGACTGACAGTTGTAGTCTACAACACTTCTACTATACAGAGACTGACATTTGTTGACTACAACACTTCTACTATATAGAGACTGACATTTGTAGACTACAAACACTTCTACTAAACAGATACTGACATTTGTAGACTACAACATTTCTACTATACAGAGATTGACATTTGTAGACTACAAACACTTCTACTGTACAGAGACTGACAGTTGTAGACTACAACACTTCTACTATACAGAGACTGACATTTGTAGACTACAACACTTCTACTATACAGAGACTGACATTTATAGACTACAAACACTTCTACTATACACAGACTGACATGTGTAGACTACAACACTTCTACTATACACAGACTGTCATTTGTAGACTACAACACTTCTACTACACACAGACTGACATTTGTAGACTACAACACTTCTAATATACAGAGAATGATATTTGTAGACTACAACACGTCTACTATACAGAGACTGACATTTGTAGACTACAACACTTCTACTATACAGAGACTGACATTTGTAGACTACAACACTTCTAATATACAGAGACTGACATTTGTAGACTACAACACTTCTACTATACAGAGACTGACATTTATAGACTACAAACACTTCTACTATACAGAGACTGACATTTGTAGACTAAAACACTTCTACTATACAGAGACTGACATTTGTAGACTACAAACACTTCTACTATACAGAGACTGACATTTGTAGACTACAACACTTCTACTATACAGAGACTGACATATGTAGACTACATCATTTCTACTATACAGAGACTGACATTTGTAGACTACAACATTTCTACTATACTGAGACTGACATTTATAGACTACAAACACTTCTACTATACAGAGACTGACATTTGTAGACTAAAACACTTCTACTATACAGAGACTGACAGCTGTAGACTACAAACACTTCTACTATACAGAGACTGACATTTGTAGACTACAACACTTCTACTATACAGAGACTGACTTTTGTAGACTACAACACTTCTACTATACAGAGACTGACATTTGTAGATTACAACACTTCTACTATACAGAGACTGACATTTGTAGACTACAACACTTCTACTATACAGAGACTGACATTTGTAGACTACAACACTTCTACTATACAGAGACTGACAGTTGTAGCCTACAACACTTCTACTATACAGAGACTGACATTTATAGACTACAACACTTCTACTATATAGAGACTGACATTTGTAGACTACAAACACTTCTACTATACAGAGACTGACATTTGTAGACTACAACACTTCTACTATACAGAGACTGACATCTGTACAATACAACACTTCTACTATACAGAGACTGACATTTGTAGACTACAACACTTCTACTATACAGAGATTGACATTTGTAGAATACAAACACTTCTACTGTACAGAGACTGACATTTGTAGACTACATCATTTCTACTATACAGAGACTGACATTTGTAGACTACAAACACTTCTACTATACAGAGACTGACATTTGTAGACTAAAACACTTCTACTATACAGAGACTGACAGTTGTAGACTACAAACACTTCTACTATACAGAGACTGACATTTGTAGACTACAAACACTTCTACTATACAGAGACTGACATTTGTAGACTAAAACACTTCTACTATACAGAGACTGACAGTTGTAGACTACAAACACTTCTACTATACAGAGACTGACATTTGTAGACTACAAACACTTCTACTATACAGAGACTGACATTTGTAGACTACAACACTTCTACTATACAGAGACTGACATTTGTAGACTACAACACTTCTACTATACAGAGACTGACATTTGTAGACTACAACACTTCTACTATACAGAGACTGACATTTGTAGACTACATCATTTCTACTATACAGAGACTGACATTTGTAGACTACAACACTTCTACTATACTGAGACTGATATTTATAGACTACAAACACTTCTACTATACACAGACTGACATGTGTAGACTACAACACTTCTACTATACACAGACTGACATTTGTAGACTACAACACTTCTACTACACACAGACTGACATTTGTAAACTACAACACTTCTAATATACAGAGAATGATATTTGTAGACTACAACACGTCTACTATACAGAGATTGACATTTGTAGACTACAACACTTCTACTATACAGAGACTGACAATTGTAGACTACAACACTTCTACTATACAGAGACTGACATTTGTAGACTACAACACTTCTACTATACAGAGACTGACATTTGTAGACTACAACACTTCTACTATACAGAGACTGACAGTTGTAGTCTACAACACTTCTACTATACAGAGACTGACATTTATAGACTACAACACTTCTACTATATAGAGACTGACATTTGTAGACTACAAACACTTCTACTATACAGAGACTGATATTTGTAGACTACAACACTTCTACTATACAGAGACTGACATTTGTAGACTACAACACTTCTACTATACAGAGACTGACAATTGTAGACTACAACACTTCTACTATACAGAGACTGACATTTGTAGACTACATCATTTCTACTATACAGAGACTGACATTTGTAGACTACAACACTTCTACTATACAGTGACTGACATTTATAGACTACAAACACTTCTACTATACAGAGACTGACAGTTGTAGATTAGAAACACTTCTACTATACAGAGACTGACATTTGTAGACTACAACACTTCTACTATACAGAGACTGACATTTGTAGACTACAACACTTCTACTATACAGAGACTGACATTTGTAGACTACAACACTTCTACAATACAGAGACTGACATTTGTAGACTACAACACTTCTACTATACAGTGACTGACATGTATAGACTACAAACACTTCTACTATACAGAGACTGACAGTTGTAGATTAGAAACACTTCTACTATACAGAGACTGACATTTGTAGACTATAACACTTCTACTATACAGAGACTGACATTTGTAGACTACAACACTTCTACTATACAGAGACTGACATTTGTAGAATACAACACTTCTACAATACAGAGACTGACATTTGTAGACTACAACACTTCTTCTATACAGAGACTGACAGTTGTAGTCTACAACACTTCTACTATACAGAGACTGACATTTGTTGACTACAACACTTCTACTACATAGAGACTGACATTTGTAGACTACAAACACTTCTACTATACAGATACTGACATTTGTAGACTACAACATTTCTACTATACAGAGATTGACATTTGTAGACTACAAACACTTCTACTGTACAGAGACTGACAGTTGTAGACTACAACACTTCTACTATACAGAGACTGACATTTGTAGACTACAACACTTCTACTATACAGAGACTGACATTTATAGACTACAAACACTTCTACTATACACAGACTGACATGTGTAGACTACAACACATCTACTATACACAGACTGTCATTTGTAGACTACAACACTTCTACTACACACAGACTGACATTTGTAGACTACAACACTTCTAATATACAGAGAATGATATTTGTAGACTACAACACGTCTACTATACAGAGACTGACTTTTGTAGACTACAACACTTCTACTATACAGAGACTGACATTTGTAGACTACAACACTTCTAATATACAGAGACTGACATTTGTAGACTACAACACTTCTACTATACAGAGACTGACATTTATAGACTACAAACACTTCTACTATACAGAGACTGACATTTGTAGACTAAAACACTTCTACTATACAGAGACTGACAGTTGTAGACTACAAACACTTCTACTATACAGAGACTGACATTTGTAGACTACAAACACTTCTACTATACAGAGACTGACATTTGTAGACTACAACACTTCTACTATACAGAGACTGACATTTATAGACTACAAACACTTCTACTATACAGAGACTGACATTTGTAGACTACAACACTTCTACTATACAGAGACTGACTTTTGTAGACTACAACACTTCTACTATACAGAGACTGACATTTGTAGATTACAACACTTCTACTATACAGAGACTGACATTTGTAGACTACAACACTTCTACTATACAGAGACTGACATTTGTAGACTACAACACTTCTACTATACAGAGACTGACAGTTGTAGCCTACAACACTTCTACTATACAGAGACTGACATTTATAGACTACAACACTTCTACTATATAGAGACTGACATTTGTAGACTACAAACACTTCTACTATACAGAGACTGACATTTGTAGACTACAACACTTCTACTATACAGAGACTGACATCTGTACAATACAACACTTCTACTATACAGAGACTGACATTTGTAGACTACAACACTTCTACTATACAGAGATTGACATTTGTAGAATACAAACACTTCTACTGTACAGAGACTGACATTTGTAGACTACATCATTTCTACTATACAGAGACTGACATTTGTAGACTACAAACACTTCTACTATACAGAGACTGACATTTGTAGACTAAAACACTTCTACTATACAGAGACTGACAGTTGTAGACTACAAACACTTCTACTATACAGAGACTGACATTTGTAGACTACAAACACTTCTACTATACAGAGACTGACATTTGTAGACTAAAACACTTCTACTATACAGAGACTGACAGTTGTAGACTACAAACACTTCTACTATACAGAGACTGACATTTGTAGACTACAAACACTTCTACTATACAGAGACTGACATTTGTAGACTACAACACTTCTACTATACAGAGACTGACATTTGTAGACTACAACACTTCTACTATACAGAGACTGACATTTGTAGACTACAACACTTCTACTATACAGAGACTGACATTTGTAGACTACATCATTTCTACTATACAGAGACTGACATTTGTAGACTACAACACTTCTACTATACTGAGACTGATATTTATAGACTACAAACACTTCTACTATACACAGACTGACATGTGTAGACTACAACACTTCTACTATACACAGACTGACATTTGTAGACTACAACACTTCTACTACACACAGACTGACATTTGTAGACTACAACACTTCTAATATACAGAGAATGATATTTGTAGACTACAACACGTCTACTATACAGAGATTGACATTTGTAGACTACAACACTTCTACTATACAGAGACTGACAATTGTAGACTACAACACTTCTACTATACAGAGACTGACATTTGTAGACTACAACACTTCTACTATACAGAGACTGACATTTGTAGACTACAACACTTCTACTATACAGAGACTGACAGTTGTAGTCTACAACACTTCTACTATACAGAGACTGACATTTATAGACTACAACACTTCTACTATATAGAGACTGACATTTGTAGACTACAAACACTTCTACTATACAGAGACTGATATTTGTAGACTACAACACTTCTACTATACAGAGACTGACATTTGTAGACTACAACACTTCTACTATACAGAGACTGACAATTGTAGACTACAACACTTCTACTATACAGAGACTGACATTTGTAGACTACATCATTTCTACTATACAGAGACTGACATTTGTAGACTACAACACTTCTACTATACAGTGACTGACATTTATAGACTACAAACACTTCTACTATACAGAGACTGACAGTTGTAGATTAGAAACACTTCTACTATACAGAGACTGACATTTGTAGACTACAACACTTCTACTATACAGAGACTGACATTTGTAGACTACAACACTTCTACTATACAGAGACTGACATTTGTAGACTACAACACTTCTACAATACAGAGACTGACATTTGTAGACTACAACACTTCTACTATACAGTGACTGACATGTATAGACTACAAACACTTCTACTATACAGAGACTGACAGTTGTAGATTAGAAACACTTCTACTATACAGAGACTGACATTTGTAGACTATAACACTTCTACTATACAGAGACTGACATTTGTAGACTACAACACTTCTACTATACAGAGACTGACATTTGTAGAATACAACACTTCTACAATACAGAGACTGACATTTGTAGACTACAACACTTCTTCTATACAGAGACTGACAGTTGTAGTCTACAACACTTCTACTATACAGAGACTGACATTTGTTGACTACAACACTTCTACTACATAGAGACTGACATTTGTAGACTACAAACACTTCTACTATACAGATACTGACATTTGTAGACTACAACATTTCTACTATACAGAGATTGACATTTGTAGACTACAAACACTTCTACTGTACAGAGACTGACAGTTGTAGACTACAACACTTCTACTATACAGAGACTGACATTTGTAGACTACAACACTTCTACTATACAGAGACTGACATTTATAGACTACAAACACTTCTACTATACACAGACTGACATGTGTAGACTACAACACATCTACTATACACAGACTGTCATTTGTAGACTACAACACTTCTACTACACACAGACTGACATTTGTAGACTACAACACTTCTAATATACAGAGAATGATATTTGTAGACTACAACACGTCTACTATACAGAGACTGACATTTGTAGACTACAACACTTCTACTATACAGAGACTGACATTTGTAGACTACAACACTTCTAATATACAGAGACTGACATTTGTAGACTACAACACTTCTACTATACAGAGACTGACATTTATAGACTACAAACACTTCTACTATACAGAGACTGACATTTGTAGACTAAAACACTTCTACTATACAGAGACTGACAGTTGTAGACTACAAACACTTCTACTATACAGAGACTGACATTTGTAGACTACAAACACTTCTACTATACAGAGACTGACATTTGTAGACTACAACACTTCTACTATACAGAGACTGACATTTGTAGACTACAACACTTCTACTATACAGAGACTGACATTTGTAGACTACAACACTTCTACTATACAGAGACTGACATTTGTAGACTACATCATTTCTACTATACAGAGACTGACATTTGTAGACTACAACACTTCTACTATACTGAGACTGATATTTATAGACTACAAACACTTCTACTATACAGAGACTGACATTTGTAGACTAAAACACTTCTACTATACAGAGACTGACAGCTGTAGACTACAAACACTTCTACTATAGAGAGACTGACATTTGTAGACTACAACACTTCTACTATACAAAGACTGACTTTTGTAGACTACAACACTTCTACTATACAGAGACTGACATTTGTAGACTACAACACTTCTACTATACAGAGACTGACATTTGTAGACTACAACACTTCTACTATACAGAGACTGACATTTATAGACTACAAACACTTCTACTATACACAGACTGACATGTGTAGACTACAACACTTCTACTATACACAGACTGACATTTGTAGACTACAACACTTCTACTACACACAGACTGACATTTGCAGACTACAACACTTCTAATATACAGAGAATGATATTTGTAGACTACAACACGTCTACTATACAGAGACTGACATTTGTAGACTACAACACTTCTACTATACAGAGACTGACATTTGTAGACTACAACACTTCTACTATACAGAGACTGACATTTGTAGACTACAACACTTCTACTATACAGAGACTGACATTTGTAGACTACAACACTTCTACTATACAGAGACTGACATTTGTAGACTACAACACTTCTACTATACAGAGACTGACAGTTGTAGATTAGAAACACTTCTACTATACAGAGACTGACAGTTGTAGTCTACAACACTTCTACTATACAGAGACTGACATTTATAGACTACAACACTTCTACTATATAGAGACTGACATTTGTAGACTACAAACACTTCTACTATACAGAGACTGATATTTGTAGACTACAACACTTCTACTATACAGAGACTGACATTTGTAGACTACAACACTTCTACAATACAGAGACTGACATTTGTAGACTACAACACTTCTACTATACAGTGACTGACATTTATAGACTACAAACACTTCTACTATACAGAGACTGACAGTTGTAGATTAGAAACACTTCTACTATACAGAGACTGACATTTGTAGACTACAACACTTCTACTATACAGAGACTGACATTTGTAGACTACAACACTTCTACAATACAGAGACTGACATTTGTAGACTACAACACTTCTTCTATACAGAGACTGACAGTTGTAGTCTACAACACTTCTACTATACAGAGACTGACATTTGTTGACTACAACACTTCTACTATATAGAGACTGACATTTGTAGACTACAAACACTTCTACTAAACAGATACTGACATTTGTAGACTACAACATTTCTACTATACAGAGATTGACATTTGTAGACTACAAACACTTCTACTGTACAGAGACTGACAGTTGTAGACTACAACACTTCTACTATACAGAGACTGACATTTGTAGACTACAACACTTCTACTATACAGAGACTGACATTTATAGACTACAAACACTTCTACTATACACAGACTGACATGTGTAGACTACAACACTTCTACTATACACAGACTGTCATTTGTAGACTACAACACTTCTACTACACACAGACTGACATTTGTAGACTACAACACTTCTAATATACAGAGAATGATATTTGTAGACTACAACACGTCTACTATACAGAGACTGACATTTGTAGACTACAACACTTCTACTATACAGAGACTGACATTTGTAGACTACAACACTTCTAATATACAGAGACTGACATTTGTAGACTACAACACTTCTACTATACAGAGACTGACATTTATAGACTACAAACACTTCTACTATACAGAGACTGACATTTGTAGACTAAAACACTTCTACTATACAGAGACTGACATTTGTAGACTACAAACACTTCTACTATACAGAGACTGACATTTGTAGACTACAACACTTCTACTATACAGAGACTGACATATGTAGACTACATCATTTCTACTATACAGAGACTGACATTTGTAGACTACAACATTTCTACTATACTGAGACTGACATTTATAGACTACAAACACTTCTACTATACAGAGACTGACATTTGTAGACTAAAACACTTCTACTATACAGAGACTGACAGCTGTAGACTACAAACACTTCTACTATACAGAGACTGACATTTGTAGACTACAACACTTCTACTATACAGAGACTGACTTTTGTAGACTACAACACTTCTACTATACAGAGACTGACATTTGTAGATTACAACACTTCTACTCTACAGAGACTGACATTTGTAGACTACAACACTTCTACTATACAGAGACTGACATTTGTAGACTACAACACTTCTACTATACAGAGACTGACAGTTGTAGCCTACAACACTTCTACTATACAGAGACTGACATTTATAGACTACAACACTTCTACTATATAGAGACTGACATTTGTAGACTACAAACACTTCTACTATACAGAGACTGACATTTGTAGACTACAACACTTCTACTATACAGAGACTGACATCTGTACAATACAACACTTCTACTATACAGAGACTGACATTTGTAGACTACAACACTTCTACTATACAGAGATTGACATTTGTAGAATACAAACACTTCTACTGTACAGAGACTGACATTTGTAGACTACATCATTTCTACTATACAGAGACTGACATTTGTAGACTACAAACACTTCTACTATACAGAGACTGACATTTGTAGACTAAAACACTTCTACTATACAGAGACTGACAGTTGTAGACTACAAACACTTCTACTATACAGAGACTGACATTTGTAGACTACAAACACTTCTACTATACAGAGACTGACATTTGTAGACTAAAACACTTCTACTATACAGAGACTGACAGTTGTAGACTACAAACACTTCTACTATACAGAGACTGACATTTGTAGACTACAAACACTTCTACTATACAGAGACTGACATTTGTAGACTACAACACTTCTACTATACAGAGACTGACATTTGTAGACTACAACACTTCTACTATACAGAGACTGACATTTGTAGACTACAACACTTCTACTATACAGAGACTGACATTTGTAGACTACATAATTTCTACTATACAGAGACTGACATTTGTAGACTACAACACTTCTACTATACTGAGACTGATATTTATAGACTACAAACACTTCTACTATACACAGACTGACATGTGTAGACTACAACACTTCTACTATACACAGACTGACATTTGTAGACTACAACACTTCTACTACACACAGACTGACATTTGTAGACTACAACACTTCTAATATACAGAGAATGATATTTGTAGACTACAACACGTCTACTATACAGAGATTGACAATTGTAGACTACAACACTTCTACTATACAGAGACTGACATTTGTAGACTACAACACTTCTACTATACAGAGACTGACATTTGTAGACTACAACACTTCTACTATACAGAGACTGACAGTTGTAGTCTACAACACTTCTACTATACAGAGACTGACATTTATAGACTACAACACTTCTACTATATAGAGACTGACATTTGTAGACTACAAACACTTCTACTATACAGAGACTGATATTTGTAGACTACAACACTTCTACTATACAGAGACTGACATTTGTAGACTACAACACTTCTACTATACAGAGACTGACAATTGTAGACTACAACACTTCTACTATACAGAGACTGACATTTGTAGACTACATCATTTCTACTATACAGAGACTGACATTTGTAGACTACAACACTTCTACTATACAGTGACTGACATTTATAGACTACAAACACTTCTACTATACAGAGACTGACAGTTGTAGATTAGAAACACTTCTACTATACAGAGACTGACATTTGTAGACTACAACACTTCTACTATACAGAGACTGACATTTGTAGACTACAACACTTCTACTATACAGAGACTGACATTTGTAGACTACAACACTTCTACAATACAGAGACTGACATTTGTAGACTACAACACTTCTACTATACAGTGACTGACATGTATAGACTACAAACACTTCTACTATACAGAGACTGACAGTTGTAGATTAGAAACACTTCTACTATACAGAGACTGACATTTGTAGACTATAACACTTCTACTATACAGAGACTGACATTTGTAGACTACAACACTTCTACTATACAGAGACTGACATTTGTAGAATACAACACTTCTACAATACAGAGACTGACATTTGTAGACTACAACACTTCTTCTATACAGAGACTGACAGTTGTAGTCTACAACACTTCTACTATACAGAGACTGACATTTGTTGACTACAACACTTCTACTACATAGAGACTGACATTTGTAGACTACAAACACTTCTACTATACAGATACTGACATTTGTAGACTACAACATTTCTACTATACAGAGATTGACATTTGTAGACTACAAACACTTCTACTGTACAGAGACTGACAGTTGTAGACTACAACACTTCTACTATACAGAGACTGACATTTGTAGACTACAACACTTCTACTATACAGAGACTGACATTTATAGACTACAAACACTTCTACTATACACAGACTGACATGTGTAGACTACAACACATCTACTATACACAGACTGTCATTTGTAGACTACAACACTTCTACTACACACAGACTGACATTTGTAGACTACAACACTTCTAATATACAGAGAATGATATTTGTAGACTACAACACGTCTACTATACAGAGACTGACATTTGTAGACTACAACACTTCTACTATACAGAGACTGACATTTGTAGACTACAACACTTCTAATATACAGAGACTGACATTTGTAGACTACAACACTTCTACTATACAGAGACTGACATTTATAGACTACAAACACTTCTACTATACAGAGACTGACATTTGTAGACTAAAACACTTCTACTATACAGAGACTGACATTTGTAGACTACAACACTTCTACTATACAGAGACTGACATTTGTAGACTACAACACTTCTACTATACAGAGACTGACATTTGTAGACTACAACACTTCTACTATACAGAGACTGACATTTGTAGACTACATCATTTCTACTATACAGAGACTGACATTTGTAGACTACAACACTTCTACTATACTGAGACTGATATTTATAGACTACAAACACTTCTACTATACAGAGACTGACATTTGTAGACTAAAACACTTCTACTATACAGAGACTGACAGCTGTAGACTACAAACACTTCTACTATAGAGAGACTGACATTTGTAGACTACAACACTTCTACTATACAAAGACTGACTTTTGTAGACTACAACACTTCTACTATACAGAGACTGACATTTGTAGACTACAACACTTCTACTATACAGAGACTGACATTTGTAGACTACAACACTTCTACTATACAGAGACTGACATTTGTAGACTACAACACTTCTACTATACAGAGACTGACATTTATAGACTACAAACACTTCTACTATACACAGACTGACATGTGTAGACTACAACACTTCTACTATACACAGACTGACATTTGTAGACTACAACACTTCTACTACACACAGACTGACATTTGTAGACTACAACACTTCTAATATACAGAGAATGATATTTGTAGACTACAACACGTCTACTATACAGAGACTGACATTTGTAGACTACAACACTTCTACTATACAGAGACTGACATTTGTAGACTACAACACTTCTACTATACAGAGACTGACATTTGTAGACTACAACACTTCTACTATACAGAGACTGACATTTGTAGACTACAACACTTCTACTATACAGAGACTGACATTTGTAGACTACAACACTTCTACTATACAGAGACTGACAGTTGTAGATTAGAAACACTTCTACTATACAGAGACTGACAGTTGTAGTCTACAACACTTCTACTATACAGAGACTGACATTTATAGACTACAACACTTCTACTATATAGAGACTGACATTTGTAGACTACAAACACTTCTACTATACAGAGACTGATATTTGTAGACTACAACACTTCTACTATACAGAGACTGACATTTGTAGACTACAACACTTCTACTATACAGAGACTGACAATTGTAGACTACAATACTTCTACTATACAGAGACTGACATTTGTAGACTACATCATTTCTACTATACAGAGACTGACATTTGTAGACTACAACACTTCTACTATACAGAGACTGACAGTTGTAGATTAGAAACACTTCTACTATACAGAGACTGACATTTGTAGAATACAACACTTCTACTATACAGAGACTGACATTTGTAGACTACAACACTTCTACTATAGAGAGACTGACATTTGTAGACTACAACACTTCTACAATACAGAGACTGACATTTGTAGACTACAACACTTCTACTATACAGTGACTGACATTTATAGACTACAAACACTTCTACTATACAGAGACTGACAGTTGTAGATTAGAAACACTTCTACTATACAGAGACTGACATTTGTAGACTACAACACTTCTACTATACAGAGACTGACATTTGTAGACTACAACACTTCTACTATACAGAGACTGACATTTGTAGACTACAACACTTCTACAATACAGAGACTGACATTTGTAGACTACAACACTTCTTCTATACAGAGACTGACAGTTGTAGTCTACAACACTTCTACTATACAGAGACTGACATTTGTTGACTACAACACTTCTACTATATAGAGACTGACATTTGTAGACTACAACACTTCTACTATACAGAGACTGACAGTTGTAGATTAGAAACACTTCTACTATACAGAGACTGACATTTGTAGAATACAACACTTCTACTATACAGAGACTGACATTTGTAGACTACAACACTTCTACTATACAGAGACTGACATTTGTAGACTACAACACTTCTACAATACAGAGACTGACATTTGTAGACTACAACACTTCTACTATACAGTGACTGACATTTATAGACTACAAACACTTCTACTATACAGAGACTGACAGTTGTAGATTAGAAACACTTCTACTATACAGAGACTGACATTTGTAGACTACAACACTTCTACTATACAGAGACTGACATTTGTAGACTACAACACTTCTACTATACAGAGACTGACATTTGTAGACTACAACACTTCTACAATACAGAGACTGACATTTGTAGACTACAACACTTCTTCTATACAGAGACTGACAGTTGTAGTCTACAACACTTCTACTATACAGAGACTGACATTTGTTGACTACAACACTTCTACTATATAGAGACTGACATTTGTAGACTACAAACACTTCTACTAAACAGATACTGACATTTGTAGACTACAACATTTCTACTATACAGAGATTGACATTTGTAGACTACAAACACTTCTACTGTACAGAGACTGACAGTTGTAGACTACAACACTTCTACTATACAGAGACTGACATTTGTAGACTACAACACTTCTACTATACAGAGACTGACATTTATAGACTACAAACACTTCTACTATACACAGACTGACATGTGTAGACTACAACACTTCTACTATACACAGACTGTCATTTGTAGACTACAACACTTCTACTATACACAGACTGACATATGTAGACTACAACACTTCTACTACACACAGACTGACATTTGTAGACTACAACACTTCTAATATACAGAGAATGATATTTGTAGACTACAACACGTCTACTATACAGAGACTGACATTTGTAGACTACAACACTTCTACTATACAGAGACTGACAATTGTAGACTACAACACTTCTACTATACAGAGACTGACATTTGTAGACTACAACACTTCTACTATACAGAGACTGACATTTGTAGACTACAACACTTCTACTATACAGAGACTGACAGTTGTAGTCTACAACACTTCTACTATACAGAGACTGACATTTATAGACTACAACACTTCTACTATATAGAGACTGACATTTGTAGACTACAAACACTTCTACTATACAGAGACTGATATTTGTAGACTACAACACTTCTACTATACAGAGACTGACATTTGTAGACTACAACACTTCTACTATACAGAGACTGATATTTGTAGACTACAACACTTCTACTATACAGAGACTGACATTTGTAGACTACAACACTTCTACTATACAGAGACTGACAATTGTAGACTACAATACTTCTACTATACAGAGACTGACATTTGTAGACTACATCATTTCTACTATACAGAGACTGACATTTGTAGACTACAACACTTCTACTATACAGAGACTGACAGTTGTAGATTAGAAACACTTCTACTATACAGAGACTGACATTTGTAGAATACAACACTTATACTATACAGAGACTGACATTTGTAGACTACAACACTTCTACTATACAGAGACTGACATTTGTAGACTACAACACTTCTACAATACAGAGACTGACATTTGTAGACTACAACACTTCTACTATACAGTGACTGACATTTATAGACTACAAACACTTCTACTATACAGAGACTGACAGTTGTAGATTAGAAACACTTCTACTATACAGAGACTGACATTTGTAGACTACAACACTTCTACTATACAGAGACTGACATTTGTAGACTACAACACTTCTACAATACAGAGACTGACATTTGTAGACTACAACACTTCTTCTATACAGAGACTGACAGTTGTAGTCTACAACACTTCTACTATACAGAGACTGACATTTGTTGACTACAACACTTCTACTATATAGAGACTGACATTTGTAGACTACAAACACTTCTACTAAACAGATACTGACATTTGTAGACTACAACATTTCTACTATACAGAGATTGACATTTGTAGACTACAAACACTTCTACTGTACAGAGACTGACAGTTGTAGACTACAACACTTCTACTATACAGAGACTGACATTTGTAGACTACAACACTTCTACTATACAGAGACTGACATTTATAGACTACAAACACTTCTACTATACACAGACTGACATGTGTAGACTACAACACTTCTACTATACACAGACTGTCATTTGTAGACTACAACACTTCTACTACACACAGACTGACATTTGTAGACTACAACACTTCTAATATACAGAGAATGATATTTGTAGACTACAACACGTCTACTATACAGAGACTGACATTTGTAGACTACAACACTTCTACTATACAGAGACTGACATTTGTAGACTACAACACTTCTAATATACAGAGACTGACATTTGTAGACTACAACACTTCTACTATACAGAGACTGACATTTATAGACTACAAACACTTCTACTATACAGAGACTGACATTTGTAGACTAAAACACTTCTACTATACAGAGACTGACATTTGTAGACTACAAACACTTCTACTATACAGAGACTGACATTTGTAGACTACAACACTTCTACTATACAGAGACTGACATATGTAGACTACATCATTTCTACTATACAGAGACTGACATTTGTAGACTACAACATTTCTACTATACTGAGACTGACATTTATAGACTACAAACACTTCTACTATACAGAGACTGACATTTGTAGACTAAAACACTTCTACTATACAGAGACTGACAGCTGTAGACTACAAACACTTCTACTATACAGAGACTGACATTTGTAGACTACAACACTTCTACTATACAGAGACTGACTTTTGTAGACTACAACACTTCTACTATACAGAGACTGACATTTGTAGATTACAACACTTCTACTATACAGAGACTGACATTTGTAGACTACAACACTTCTACTATACAGAGACTGACATTTGTAGACTACAACACTTCTACTATACAGAGACTGACAGTTGTAGCCTACAACACTTCTACTATACAGAGACTGACATTTATAGACTACAACACTTCTACTATATAGAGACTGACATTTGTAGACTACAAACACTTCTACTATACAGAGACTGACATTTGTAGACTACAACACTTCTACTATACAGAGACTGACATCTGTACAATACAACACTTCTACTATACAGAGACTGACATTTGTAGACTACAACACTTCTACTATACAGAGATTGACATTTGTAGAATACAAACACTTCTACTGTACAGAGACTGACATTTGTAGACTACATCATTTCTACTATACAGAGACTGACATTTGTAGACTACAAACACTTCTACTATACAGAGACTGACATTTGTAGACTAAAACACTTCTACTATACAGAGACTGACAGTTGTAGACTACAAACACTTCTACTATACAGAGACTGACATTTGTAGACTACAAACACTTCTACTATACAGAGACTGACATTTGTAGACTAAAACACTTCTACTATACAGAGACTGACAGTTGTAGACTACAAACACTTCTACTATACAGAGACTGACATTTGTAGACTACAAACACTTCTACTATACAGAGACTGACATTTGTAGACTACAACACTTCTACTATACAGAGACTGACATTTGTAGACTACAACACTTCTACTATACAGAGACTGACATTTGTAGACTACAACACTTCTACTATACAGAGACTGACATTTGTAGACTACATCATTTCTACTATACAGAGACTGACATTTGTAGACTACAACACTTCTACTATACTGAGACTGATATTTATAGACTACAAACACTTCTACTATACACAGACTGACATGTGTAGACTACAACACTTCTACTATACACAGACTGACATTTGTAGACTACAACACTTCTACTACACACAGACTGACATTTGTAGACTACAACACTTCTAATATACAGAGAATGATATTTGTAGACTACAACACGTCTACTATACAGAGATTGACATTTGTAGACTACAACACTTCTACTATACAGAGACTGACAATTGTAGACTACAACACTTCTACTATACAGAGACTGACATTTGTAGACTACAACACTTCTACTATACAGAGACTGACATTTGTAGACTACAACACTTCTACTATACAGAGACTGACAGTTGTAGTCTACAACACTTCTACTATACAGAGACTGACATTTATAGACTACAACACTTCTACTATATAGAGACTGACATTTGTAGACTACAAACACTTCTACTATACAGAGACTGATATTTGTAGACTACAACACTTCTACTATACAGAGACTGACATTTGTAGACTACAACACTTCTACTATACAGAGACTGACAATTGTAGACTACAACACTTCTACTATACAGAGACTGACATTTGTAGACTACATCATTTCTACTATACAGAGACTGACATTTGTAGACTACAACACTTCTACTATACAGTGACTGACATTTATAGACTACAAACACTTCTACTATACAGAGACTGACAGTTGTAGATTAGAAACACTTCTACTATACAGAGACTGACATTTGTAGACTACAACACTTCTACTATACAGAGACTGACATTTGTAGACTACAACACTTCTACTATACAGAGACTGACATTTGTAGACTACAACACTTCTACAATACAGAGACTGACATTTGTAGACTACATCACTTCTACTATACAGTGACTGACATGTATAGACTACAAACACTTCTACTATACAGAGACTGACAGTTGTAGATTAGAAACACTTCTACTATACAGAGACTGACATTTGTAGACTATAACACTTCTACTATACAGAGACTGACATTTGTAGACTACAACACTTCTACTATACAGAGACTGACATTTGTAGAATACAACACTTCTACAATACAGAGACTGACATTTGTAGACTACAACACTTCTTCTATACAGAGACTGACAGTTGTAGTCTACAACACTTCTACTATACAGAGACTGACATTTGTTGACTACAACACTTCTACTACATAGAGACTGACATTTGTAGACTACAAACACTTCTACTTTACAGATACTGACATTTGTAGACTACAACATTTCTACTATACAGAGATTGACATTTGTAGACTACAAACACTTCTACTGTACAGAGACTGACAGTTGTAGACTACAACACTTCTACTATACAGAGACTGACATTTGTAGACTACAACACTTCTACTATACAGAGACTGACATTTATAGACTACAAACACTTCTACTATACACAGACTGACATGTGTAGACTACAACACATCTACTATACACAGACTGTCATTTGTAGACTACAACACTTCTACTACACACAGACTGACATTTGTAGACTACAACACTTCTAATATACAGAGAATGATATTTGTAGACTACAACACGTCTACTATACAGAGACTGACATTTGTAGACTACAACACTTCTACTATACAGAGACTGACATTTGTAGACTACAACACTTCTAATATACAGAGACTGACATTTGTAGACTACAACACTTCTACTATACAGAGACTGACATTTATAGACTACAAACACTTCTACTATACAGAGACTGACATTTGTAGACTAAAACACTTCTACTATACAGAGACTGACAGTTGTAGACTACAAACACTTCTACTATACAGAGACTGACATTTGTAGACTACAAACACTTCTACTATACAGAGACTGACATTTGTAGACTACAACACTTCTACTATACAGAGACTGACATTTGTAGACTACAACACTTCTACTATACAGAGACTGACATTTGTAGACTACAACACTTCTACTATACAGAGACTGACATTTGTAGACTACATCATTTCTACTATACAGAGACTGACATTTGTAGACTACAACACTTCTACTATACTGAGACTGATATTTATAGACTACAAACACTTCTACTATACAGAGACTGACATTTGTAGACTAAAACACTTCTACTATACAGAGACTGACAGCTGTAGACTACAAACACTTCTACTATAGAGAGACTGACATTTGTAGACTACAACACTTCTACTATACAAAGACTGACTTTTGTAGACTACAACACTTCTACTATACAGAGACTGACATTTGTAGACTACAACACTTCTACTATACAGAGACTGACATTTGTAGACTACAACACTTCTACTATACAGAGACTGACATTTATAGACTACAAACACTTCTACTATACACAGACTGACATGTGTAGACTACAACACTTCTACTATACACAGACTGACATTTGTAGACTACAACACTTCTACTACACACAGACTGACATTTGCAGACTACAACACTTCTAATATACAGAGAATGATATTTGTAGACTACAACACGTCTACTATACAGAGACTGACATTTGTAGACTACAACACTTCTACTATACAGAGACTGACATTTGTAGACTACAACACTTCTACTATACAGAGACTGACATTTGTAGACTACAACACTTCTACTATACAGAGACTGACATTTGTAGACTACAACACTTCTACTATACAGAGACTGACATTTGTAGACTACAACACTTCTACTATACAGAGACTGACAGTTGTAGATTAGAAACACTTCTACTATACAGAGACTGACAGTTGTAGTCTACAACACTTCTACTATACAGAGACTGACATTTATAGACTACAACACTTCTACTATATAGAGACTGACATTTGTAGACTACAAACACTTCTACTATACAGAGACTGATATTTGTAGACTACAACACTTCTACTATACAGAGACTGACATTTGTAGACTACAACACTTCTACTATACAGAGACTGACAATTGTAGACTACAATACTTCTACTATACAGAGACTGACATTTGTAGACTACATCATTTCTACTATACAGAGACTGACATTTGTAGACTACAACACTTCTACTATACAGAGACTGACAGTTGTAGATTAGAAACACTTCTACTATACAGAGACTGACATTTGTAGAATACAACACTTCTACTATACAGAGACTGACATTTGTAGACTACAACACTTCTACTATACAGAGACTGACATTTGTAGACTACAACACTTCTACAATACAGAGACTGACATTTGTAGACTACAACACTTCTACTATACAGTGACTGACATTTATAGACTACAAACACTTCTACTATACAGAGACTGACAGTTGTAGATTAGAAACACTTCTACTATACAGAGACTGACATTTGTAGACTACAACACTTCTACTATACAGAGACTGACATTTGTAGACTACAACACTTCTACTATACAGAGACTGACATTTGTAGACTACAACACTTCTACAATACAGAGACTGACATTTGTAGACTACAACACTTCTTCTATACAGAGACTGACAGTTGTAGTCTACAACACTTCTACTATACAGAGACTGACATTTGTTGACTACAACACTTCTACTATATAGAGACTGACATTTGTAGACTACAACACTTCTACTATACAGAGACTGACAGTTGTAGATTAGAAACACTTCTACTATACAGAGACTGACATTTGTAGAATACAACACTTCTACTATACAGAGACTGACATTTGTAGACTACAACACTTCTACTATACAGAGACTGACATTTGTAGACTACAACACTTCTACAATACAGAGACTGACATTTGTAGACTACAACACTTCTACTATACAGTGACTGACATTTATAGACTACAAACACTTCTACTATACAGAGACTGACAGTTGTAGATTAGAAACACTTCTACTATACAGAGACTGACATTTGTAGACTACAACACTTCTACTATACAGAGACTGACATTTGTAGACTACAACACTTCTACTATACAGAGACTGACATTTGTAGACTACAACACTTCTACAATACAGAGACTGACATTTGTAGACTACAACACTTCTTCTATACAGAGACTGACAGTTGTAGTCTACAACACTTCTACTATACAGAGACTGACATTTGTTGACTACAACACTTCTACTATATAGAGACTGACATTTGTAGACTACAAACACTTCTACTAAACAGAGACTGACATTTGTAGACTACATCATTTCTACTATACAGAGACTGACATTTGTAGACTACAACACTTCTACTATACAGTGACTGACATTTATAGACTACAAACACTTCTACTATACAGAGACTGACAGTTGTAGATTAGAAACACTTCTACTATACAGAGACTGACATTTGTAGACTACAACACTTCTACTATACAGAGACTGACATTTGTAGACTACAACACTTCTACTATACAGAGACTGACATTTGTAGACTACAACACTTCTACAATACAGAGACTGACATTTGTAGACTACAACACTTCTACTATACAGTGACTGACATGTATAGACTACAAACACTTCTACTATACAGAGACTGACAGTTGTAGATTAGAAACACTTCTACTATACAGAGACTGACATTTGTAGACTATAACACTTCTACTATACAGAGACTGACATTTGTAGACTACAACACTTCTACTATACAGAGACTGACATTTGTAGAATACAACACTTCTACAATACAGAGACTGACGTTTGTAGACTACAACACTTCTTCTATACAGAGACTGACAGTTGTAGTCTACAACACTTCTACTATACAGAGACTGACATTTGTTGACTACAACACTTCTACTACATAGAGACTGACATTTGTAGACTACAAACACTTCTACTATACAGATACTGACATTTGTAGACTACAACATTTCTACTATACAGAGATTGACATTTGTAGACTACAAACACTTCTACTGTACAGAGACTGACAGTTGTAGACTACAACACTTCTACTATACAGAGACTGACATTTGTAGACTACAACACTTCTACTATACAGAGACTGACATTTATAGACTACAAACACTTCTACTATACACAGACTGACATGTGTAGACTACAACACATCTACTATACACAGACTGTCATTTGTAGACTACAACACTTCTACTACACACAGACTGACATTTGTAGACTACAACACTTCTAATATACAGAGAATGATATTTGTAGACTACAACACGTCTACTATACAGAGACTGACATTTGTAGACTACAACACTTCTACTATACAGAGACTGACATTTGTAGACTACAACACTTCTAATATACAGAGACTGACATTTGTAGACTACAACACTTCTACTATACAGAGACTGACATTTATAGACTACAAACACTTCTACTATACAGAGACTGACATTTGTAGACTAAAACACTTCTACTATACAGAGACTGACAGTTGTAGACTACAAACACTTCTACTATACAGAGACTGACAGTTGTAGACTACAACACTTCTACTATACAAAGACTGACTTTTGTAGACTACAACACTTCTACTATACAGAGACTGACATTTGTAGACTACAACACTTCTACTATACAGAGACTGACATTTGTAGACTACAACACTTCTACTATACAGAGACTGACATTTATAGACTACAAACACTTCTACTATACACAGACTGACATGTGTAGACTACAACACTTCTACTATACACAGACTGACATTTGTAGACTACAACACTTCTACTACACACAGACTGACATTTGCAGACTACAACACTTCTAATATACAGAGAATGATATTTGTAGACTACAACACGTCTACTATACAGAGACTGACATTTGTAGACTACAACACTTCTACTATACAGAGACTGACATTTGTAGACTACAACACTTCTACTATACAGAGACTGACATTTGTAGACTACAACACTTCTACTATACAGAGACTGACATTTGTAGACTACAACACTTCTACTATACAGAGACTGACATTTGTAGACTACAACACTTCTACTATACAGAGACTGACAGTTGTAGATTAGAAACACTTCTACTATACAGAGACTGACAGTTGTAGTCTACAACACTTCTACTATACAGAGACTGACATTTATAGACTACAACACTTCTACTATATAGAGACTGACATTTGTAGACTACAAACACTTCTACTATACAGAGACTGATATTTGTAGACTACAACACTTCTACTATACAGAGACTGACATTTGTAGACTACAACACTTCTACTATACAGAGACTGACAATTGTAGACTACAATACTTCTACTATACAGAGACTGACATTTGTAGACTACATCATTTCTACTATACAGAGACTGACATTTGTAGACTACAACACTTCTACTATACAGAGACTGACAGTTGTAGATTAGAAACACTTCTACTATACAGAGACTGACATTTGTAGAATACAACACTTCTACTATACAGAGACTGACATTTGTAGACTACAACACTTCTACTATACAGAGACTGACATTTGTAGACTACAACACTTCTACAATACAGAGACTGACATTTGTAGACTACAACACTTCTACTACACAGTGACTGACATTTATAGACTACAAACACTTCTACTATACAGAGACTGACAGTTGTAGATTAGAAACACTTCTACTATACAGAGACTGACATTTGTAGACTACAACACTTCTACTATACAGAGACTGACATTTGTAGACTACAACACTTCTACTATACAGAGACTGACATTTGTAGACTACAACACTTCTACAATACAGAGACTGACATTTGTAGACTACAACACTTCTTCTATACAGAGACTGACAGTTGTAGTCTACAACACTTCTACTATACAGAGACTGACATTTGTTGACTACAACACTTCTACTATATAGAGACTGACATTTGTAGACTACAACACTTCTACTATACAGAGACTGACAGTTGTAGATTAGAAACACTTCTACTATACAGAGACTGACATTTGTAGAATACAACACTTCTACTATACAGAGACTGACATTTGTAGACTACAACACTTCTACTATACAGAGACTGACATTTGTAGACTACAACACTTCTACAATACAGAGACTGACATTTGTAGACTACAACACTTCTACTATACAGTGACTGACATTTATAGACTACAAACACTTCTACTATACAGAGACTGACAGTTGTAGATTAGAAACACTTCTACTATACAGAGACTGACATTTGTAGACTACAACACTTCTACTATACAGAGACTGACATTTGTAGACTACAACACTTCTACTATACAGAGACTGACATTTGTAGACTACAACACTTCTACAATACAGAGACTGACATTTGTAGACTACAACACTTCTTCTATACAGAGACTGACAGTTGTAGTCTACAACACTTCTACTATACAGAGACTGACATTTGTTGACTACAACACTTCTACTATATAGAGACTGACATTTGTAGACTACAAACACTTCTACTAAACAGAGACTGACATTTGTAGACTACATCATTTCTACTATACAGAGACTGACATTTGTAGACTACAACACTTCTACTATACAGTGACTGACATTTATAGACTACAAACACTTCTACTATACAGAGACTGACAGTTGTAGATTAGAAACACTTCTACTATACAGAGACTGACATTTGTAGACTACAACACTTCTACTATACAGAGACTGACATTTGTAGACTACAACACTTCTACTATACAGAGACTGACATTTGTAGACTACAACACTTCTACAATACAGAGACTGACATTTGTAGACTACAACACTTCTACTATACAGTGACTGACATGTATAGACTACAAACACTTCTACTATACAGAGACTGACAGTTGTAGATTAGAAACACTTCTACTATACAGAGACTGACATTTGTAGACTATAACACTTCTACTATACAGAGACTGACATTTGTAGACTACAACACTTCTACTATACAGAGACTGACATTTGTAGAATACAACACTTCTACAATACAGAGACTGACGTTTGTAGACTACAACACTTCTTCTATACAGAGACTGACAGTTGTAGTCTACAACACTTCTACTATACAGAGACTGACATTTGTTGACTACAACACTTCTACTACATAGAGACTGACATTTGTAGACTACAAACACTTCTACTATACAGATACTGACATTTGTAGACTACAACATTTCTACTATACAGAGATTGACATTTGTAGACTACAAACACTTCTACTGTACAGAGACTGACAGTTGTAGACTACAACACTTCTACTATACAGAGACTGACATTTGTAGACTACAACACTTCTACTATACAGAGACTGACATTTATAGACTACAAACACTTCTACTATACACAGACTGACATGTGTAGACTACAACACATCTACTATACACAGACTGTCATTTGTAGACTACAACACTTCTACTACACACAGACTGACATTTGTAGACTACAACACTTCTAATATACAGAGAATGATATTTGTAGACTACAACACGTCTACTATACAGAGACTGACATTTGTAGACTACAACACTTCTACTATACAGAGACTGACATTTGTAGACTACAACACTTCTAATATACAGAGACTGACATTTGTAGACTACAACACTTCTACTATACAGAGACTGACATTTATAGACTACAAACACTTCTACTATACAGAGACTGACATTTGTAGACTAAAACACTTCTACTATACAGAGACTGACAGTTGTAGACTACAAACACTTCTACTATACAGAGACTGACATTTGTAGACTACAAACACTTCTACTATACAGAGACTGACATTTGTAGACTACAACACTTCTACTATACAGAGACTGACATTTGTAGACTACAACACTTCTACTATACAGAGACTGACATTTGTAGACTACAACACTTCTACTATACAGAGACTGACATTTGTAGACTACATCATTTCTACTATACAGAGACTGACATTTGTAGACTACAACACTTCTACTATACTGAGACTGATATTTATAGACTACAAACACTTCTACTATACAGAGACTGACATTTGTAGACTAAAACACTTCTACTATACAGAGACTGACAGCTGTAGACTACAAACACTTCTACTATAGAGAGACTGACATTTGTAGACTACAACACTTCTACTATACAAAGACTGACTTTTGTAGACTACAACACTTCTACTATACAGAGACTGACATTTGTAGACTACAACACTTCTACTATACAGAGACTGACATTTGTAGACTACAACACTTCTACTATACAGAGACTGACATTTATAGACTACAAACACTTCTACTATACACAGACTGACATGTGTAGACTACAACACTTCTACTATACACAGACTGACATTTGTAGACTACAACACTTCTACTACACACAGACTGACATTTGCAGACTACAACACTTCTAATATACAGAGAATGATATTTGTAGACTACAACACGTCTACTATACAGAGACTGACATTTGTAGACTACAACACTTCTACTATACAGAGACTGACATTTGTAGACTACAACACTTCTACTATACAGAGACTGACATTTGTAGACTACAACACTTCTACTATACAGAGACTGACATTTGTAGACTACAACACTTCTACTATACAGAGACTGACATTTGTAGACTACAACACTTCTACTATACAGAGACTGACAGTTGTAGATTAGAAACACTTCTACTATACAGAGACTGACAGTTGTAGTCTACAACACTTCTACTATACAGAGACTGACATTTATAGACTACAACACTTCTACTATATAGAGACTGACATTTGTAGACTACAAACACTTCTACTATACAGAGACTGATATTTGTAGACTACAACACTTCTACTATACAGAGACTGACATTTGTAGACTACAACACTTCTACTATACAGAGACTGACAATTGTAGACTACAATACTTCTACTATACAGAGACTGACATTTGTAGACTACATCATTTCTACTATACAGAGACTGACATTTGTAGACTACAACACTTCTACTATACAGAGACTGACAGTTGTAGATTAGAAACACTTCTACTATACAGAGACTGACATTTGTAGAATACAACACTTCTACTATACAGAGACTGACATTTGTAGACTACAACACTTCTACTATACAGAGACTGACATTTGTAGACTACAACACTTCTACAATACAGAGACTGACATTTGTAGACTACAACACTTCTACTATACAGTGACTGACATTTATAGACTACAAACACTTCTACTATACAGAGACTGACAGTTGTAGATTAGAAACACTTCTACTATACAGAGACTGACATTTGTAGACTACAACACTTCTACTATACAGAGACTGACATTTGTAGACTACAACACTTCTACTATACAGAGACTGACATTTGTAGACTACAACACTTCTACAATACAGAGACTGACATTTGTAGACTACAACACTTCTTCTATACAGAGACTGACAGTTGTAGTCTACAACACTTCTACTATACAGAGACTGACATTTGTTGACTACAACACTTCTACTATATAGAGACTGACATTTGTAGACTACAACACTTCTACTATACAGAGACTGACAGTTGTAGATTAGAAACACTTCTACTATACAGAGACTGACATTTGTAGAATACAACACTTCTACTATACAGAGACTGACATTTGTAGACTACAACACTTCTACTATACAGAGACTGACATTTGTAGACTACAACACTTCTACAATACAGAGACTGACATTTGTAGACTACAACACTTCTACTATACAGTGACTGACATTTATAGACTACAAACACTTCTACTATACAGAGACTGACAGTTGTAGATTAGAAACACTTCTACTATACAGAGACTGACATTTGTAGACTACAACACTTCTACTATACAGAGACTGACATTTGTAGACTACAACACTTCTACTATACAGAGACTGACATTTGTAGACTACAACACTTCTACAATACAGAGACTGACATTTGTAGACTACAACACTTCTTCTATACAGAGACTGACAGTTGTAGTCTACAACACTTCTACTATACAGAGACTGACATTTGTTGACTACAACACTTCTACTATATAGAGACTGACATTTGTAGACTACAAACACTTCTACTAAACAGATACTGACATTTGTAGACTACAACATTTCTACTATACAGAGATTGACATTTGTAGACTACAAACACTTCTACTGTACAGAGACTGACAGTTGTAGACTACAACACTTCTACTATACAGAGACTGACATTTGTAGACTACAACACTTCTACTATACAGAGACTGACATTTATAGACTACAAACACTTCTACTATACACAGACTGACATGTGTAGACTACAACACTTCTACTATACACAGACTGTCATTTGTAGACTACAACACTTCTACTACACAAAGACTGACATTTGTAGACTACAACACTTCTAATATACAGAGAATGATATTTGTAGACTACAACACGTCTACTATACAGAGACTGACATTTGTAGACTACAACACTTCTACTATACAGAGACTGACATTTGTAGACTACAACACTTCTAATATACAGAGACTGACATTTGTAGACTACAACACTTCTACTATACAGAGACTGACATTTATAGACTACAAACACTTCTACTATACAGAGACTGACATTTGTAGACTAAAACACTTCTACTATACAGAGACTGACATTTGTAGACTACAAACACTTCTACTATACAGAGACTGACATTTGTAGACTACAACACTTCTACTATACAGAGACTGACATATGTAGACTACATCATTTCTACTATACAGAGATAAACATTTGTAGACAACAACATTTCTACTATACTGAGACTGACATTTATAGACTACAAACACTTCTACTATAGAGAGACTGACATTTGTAGACTAAAACATTTCTACTATACAGAGACTGACAGCTGTAGACTACAAACACTTCTACTATACAGAGACTGACATTTGTAGACTACAACACTTCTACTATACAGAGACTGACTTTTGTAGACTACAACACTTCTACTATACAGAGACTGACATTTGTAGATTACAACACTTCTACTATACAGAGACTGACATTTGTAGACTACAACACTTCTACTATACAGAGACTGACATTTGTAGACTACAACACTTCTATTATACAGAGACTGACAGTTGTAGCCTACAACACTTCTACTATACAGAGACTGACATTTATAGACTACAACACTTCTACTATATAGAGACTGACATTTGTAGACTACAAACACTTCTACTATACAGAGACTGACATTTGTAGACTACAACACTTCTACTATACAGAGACTGACATCTGTACAATACAACACTTCTACTATACAGAGACTGACATTTGTAGACTACAACACTTCTACTATACAGAGATTGACATTTGTAGAATACAAACACTTCTACTGTACAGAGACTGACAGTTGTAGACTACAACACTTCTACTATACAGAGACTGACATTTGTAGACTACAACACTTCTACTATACAGAGACTGACATTTATAGACTACAAACACTTCTACTATACACAGACTGACATGTGTAGACTACAACACTTCTACTATACACAGACTGACATTTGTAGACTACAACACTTCTACTACACACAGACTGACATTTGTAGACTACAACACTTCTAATATACAGAGAATGATATTTGTAGACTACAACACGTCTACTATACAGAGACTGACATTTGTAGACTACAACACTTCTACTATACAGAGACTGACAATTGTAGACTACAACACTTCTACTATACAGAGACTGACATTTGTAGACTACAACACTTCTACTATACAGAGACTGACATTTGTAGACTACAACACTTCTACTATACAGAGACTGACAGTTGTAGTCTACAACACTTCTACTATACAGAGACTGACATTTATAGACTACAACACTTCTACTATATAGAGACTGACATTTGTAGACTACAAACACTTCTACTATACAGAGACTGATATTTGTAGACTACAACACTTCTACTATACAGAGACTGACATTTGTAGACTACAACACTTCTACTATACAGAGACTGACAATTGTAGACTACAACACTTCTACTATACAGAGACTGACATTTGTAGACTACATCATTTCTACTATACAGAGACTGACATTTGTAGACTACAACACTTCTACTATACAGTGACTGACATTTATAGACTACAAACACTTCTACTATACAGAGACTGACAGTTGTAGATTAGAAACACTTCTACTATACAGAGACTGACATTTGTAGACTACAACACTTCTACTATACAGAGACTGACATTTGTAGACTACAACACTTCTACTATACAGAGACTGACATTTGTAGACTACAACACTTCTACAATACAGAGACTGACATTTGTAGACTACAACACTTCTACTATACAGTGACTGACATGTATAGACTACAAACACTTCTACTATACAGAGACTGACAGTTGTAGATTAGAAACACTTCTACTATACAGAGACTGACATTTGTAGACTACAACACTTCTACTATACAGAGACTGACATTTGTAGACTACAACACTTCTACTATACAGAGACTGACATTTGTAGACTACAACACTTCTACAATACAGAGACTGACATTTGTAGACTACAACACTTCTTCTATACAGAGACTGACAGTTGTAGTCTACAACACTTCTACTATACAGAGACTGACATTTGTTGACTACAACACTTCTACTACATAGAGACTGACATTTGTAGACTACAAACACTTCTACTATACAGATACTGACATTTGTAGACTACAACATTTCTAGTATACAGAGATTGACATTTGTAGACTACAAACACTTCTACTGTACAGAGACTGACAGTTGAAGACTACAACACTTCTACTATACAGAGACTGACATTTGTAGACTACAACACTTCTACTATACAGAGACTGACATTTATAGACTACAAACACTTCTACTATACACAGACTGACATGTGTAGACTACAACACTTCTACTATACACAGACTGTCATTTGTAGACTACAACACTTCTACTACACACAGACTGACATTTGTAGACTACAACACTTCTAATATACAGAGAATGGTATTTGTAGACTACAACACGTCTACTATACAGAGACTGACATTTGTAGACTACAACACGTCTACTATACAGAGACTGACATTTGTAGACTACAACACTTCTACTATACAGAGACTGACATTTATAGACTACAAACACTTCTACTATACAGAGACTGACATTTGTAGACTAAAACACTTCTACTATACAGAGACTGACAGTTGTAGACTACAAACACTTCTACTATACAGAGACTGACATTTGTAGACTACAAACACTTCTACTATACAGAGACTGACATTTGTAGACTACAACACTTCTACTATACAGAGACTGACATTTGTAGACTACAACACATCTACTATACAGAGACTGACATTTGTAGACTACAACACTTCTACTATACAGAGACTGACATCTGTACAATACAACACTTCTACTATACAGAGACTGACATTTGTAGACTACAACACTTCTACTATACAGAGATTGACATTTGTAGAATACAAACACTTCTACTGTACAGAGACTGACAGTTGTAGACTACAACACTTCTACTATACAGAGACTGACATTTGTAGACTACAACACTTCTACTATACAGAGACTGACATTTATAGACTACAAACACTTCTACTATACACAGACTGACATGTGTAGAATACAACACTTCTACTATACACAGACTGACATTTGTAGACTACAACACTTCTACTACACACAGACTGACATTTGTAGACTACAACACTTCTAATATACAGAGAATGATATTTGTAGACTACAACACGTCTACTATACAGAGACTGACATTTGTAGACTACAACACTTCTACTATACAGAGACTGACAATTGTAGACTACAACACTTCTACTATACAGAGACTGACATTTGTAGACTACAACACTTCTACTATACAGAGACTGACATTTGTAGACTACAACACTTCTACTATACAGAGACTGACAGTTGTAGTCTACAACACTTCTACTATACAGAGACTGACATTTATAGACTACAACACTTCTACTATATAGAGACTGACATTTGTAGACTACAAACACTTCTACTATACAGAGACTGATATTTGTAGACTACAACACTTCTACTACACACAGACTGACATTTGTAGACTACAACACTTCTAATATACAGAGAATGGTATTTGTAGACTACAACACGTCTACTATACAGAGACTGACATTTGTAGACTACAACACTTCTACTATACAGAGACTGACATTTGTAGACTACAACACTTCTACTATACAGAGACTGACATTTATAGACTACAAACACTTCTACTATACAGAGACTGACATTTGTAGACTAAAACACTTCTACTATACAGAGACTGACAGTTGTAGACTACAAACACTTCTACTATACAGAGACTGACATTTGTAGACTACAAACACTTCTACTATACAGAGACTGACATTTGTAGACTACAACACTTCTACTATACAGAGACTGACATTTGTAGACTACAACACTTCTACTATACAGAGACTGACATTTGTAGACTACAACACTTCTACTATACAGAGACTGACATTTGTAGACTACATCATTTCTACTATACAGAGACTGACATTTGTAGACTACAACACTTCTACTATACTGAGACTGACATTTATAGACTACAAACACTTCTACTATACAGAGACTGACATTTGTAGACTAAAACACTTCTACTATACAGAGACTGACAGCTGTAGACTACAAACACTTCTACTATACAGAGACTGACATTTGTAGACTACAACACTTCTACTATACAAAGACTGACTTTTGTAGACTACAACACTTCTACTATACAGAGACTGACATTTGTAGACTACAACACTTCTACTACACACAGACTGACATTTGCAGACTACAACACTTCTAATATACAGAGAATGATATTTGTAGACTACAACACGTCTACTATACAGAGACTGACATTTGTAGACTACAACACTTCTACTATACAGAGACTGACATTTGTAGACTACAACACTTCTACTATACAGAGACTGACATTTGTAGACTACAACACTTCTACTATACAGAGACTGACATTTGTAGACTACAACACTTCTACTATACAGAGACTGACATTTGTAGACTACAACACTTCTACTATACAGAGACTGACAGTTGTAGATTAGAAACACTTCTACTATACAGAGACTGACAGTTGTAGTCTACAACACTTCTACTATACAGAGACTGACATTTATAGACTACAACACTTCTACTATATAGAGACTGACATTTGTAGACTACAAACACTTCTACTATACAGAGACTGATATTTGTAGACTACAACACTTCTACTATACAGAGACTGACATTTGTAGACTACAACACTTCTACTATACAGAGACTGACAATTGTAGACTACAATACTTCTACTATACAGAGACTGACATTTGTAGACTACATCATTTCTACTATACAGAGACTGACATTTGTAGACTACAACACTTCTACTATACAGAGACTGACAGTTGTAGATTAGAAACACTTCTACTATACAGAGACTGACATTTGTAGAATACAACACTTCTACTATACAGAGACTGACATTTGTAGACTACAACACTTCTACTATACAGAGACTGACATTTGTAGACTACAACACTTCTACAATACAGAGACTGACATTTGTAGACTACAACACTTCTACTATACAGTGACTGACATTTATAGACTACAAACACTTCTACTATACAGAGACTGACAGTTGTAGATTAGAAACACTTCTACTATACAGAGACTGACATTTGTAGACTACAACACTTCTACTATACAGAGACTGACATTTGTAGACTACAACACTTCTACTATACAGAGACTGACATTTGTAGACTACAACACTTCTACAATACAGAGACTGACATTTGTAGACTACAACACTTCTTCTATACAGAGACTGACAGTTGTAGTCTACAACACTTCTACTATACAGAGACTGACATTTGTTGACTACAACACTTCTACTATATAGAGACTGACATTTGTAGACTACAACACTTCTACTATACAGAGACTGACAGTTGTAGATTAGAAACACTTCTACTATACAGAGACTGACATTTGTAGAATACAACACTTCTACTATACAGAGACTGACATTTGTAGACTACAACACTTCTACTATACAGAGACTGACATTTGTAGACTACAACACTTCTACAATACAGAGACTGACATTTGTAGACTACAACACTTCTACTATACAGTGACTGACATTTATAGACTACAAACACTTCTACTATACAGAGACTGACAGTTGTAGATTAGAAACACTTCTACTATACAGAGACTGACATTTGTAGACTACAACACTTCTACTATACAGAGACTGACATTTGTAGACTACAACACTTCTACTATACAGAGACTGACATTTGTAGACTACAACACTTCTACAATACAGAGACTGACATTTGTAGACTACAACACTTCTTCTATACAGAGACTGACAGTTGTAGTCTACAACACTTCTACTATACAGAGACTGACATTTGTTGACTACAACACTTCTACTATATAGAGACTGACATTTGTAGACTACAAACACTTCTACTAAACAGATACTGACATTTGTAGACTACAACATTTCTACTATACAGAGATTGACATTTGTAGACTACAAACACTTCTACTGTACAGAGACTGACAGTTGTAGACTACAACACTTCTACTATACAGAGACTGACATTTGTAGACTACAACACTTCTACTATACAGAGACTGACATTTATAGACTACAAACACTTCTACTATACACAGACTGACATGTGTAGACTACAACACTTCTACTATACACAGACTGTCATTTGTAGACTACAACACTTCTACTACACAAAGACTGACATTTGTAGACTACAACACTTCTAATATACAGAGAATGATATTTGTAGACTACAACACGTCTACTATACAGAGACTGACATTTGTAGACTACAACACTTCTACTATACAGAGACTGACATTTGTAGACTACAACACTTCTAATATACAGAGACTGACATTTGTAGACTACAACACTTCTACTATACAGAGACTGACATTTATAGACTACAAACACTTCTACTATACAGAGACTGACATTTGTAGACTAAAACACTTCTACTATACAGAGACTGACATTTGTAGACTACAAACACTTCTACTATACAGAGACTGACATTTGTAGACTACAACACTTCTACTATACAGAGACTGACATATGTAGACTACATCATTTCTACTATACAGAGATAAACATTTGTAGACAACAACATTTCTACTATACTGAGACTGACATTTATAGACTACAAACACTTCTACTATAGAGAGACTGACATTTGTAGACTAAAACACTTCTACTATACAGAGACTGACAGCTGTAGACTACAAACACTTCTACTATACAGAGACTGACATTTGTAGACTACAACACTTCTACTATACAGAGACTGACTTTTGTAGACTACAACACTTCTACTATACAGAGACTGACATTTGTAGATTACAACACTTCTACTATACAGAGACTGACATTTGTAGACTACAACACTTCTACTATACAGAGACTGACATTTGTAGACTACAACACTTCTATTATACAGAGACTGACAGTTGTAGCCTACAACACTTCTACTATACAGAGACTGACATTTATAGACTACAACACTTCTACTATATAGAGACTGACATTTGTAGACTACAAACACTTCTACTATACAGAGACTGACATTTGTAGACTACAACACTTCTACTATACAGAGACTGACATCTGTACAATACAACACTTCTACTATACAGAGACTGACATTTGTAGACTACAACACTTCTACTATACAGAGATTGACATTTGTAGAATACAAACACTTCTACTGTACAGAGACTGACAGTTGTAGACTACAACACTTCTACTATACAGAGACTGACATTTGTAGACTACAACACTTCTACTATACAGAGACTGACATTTATAGACTACAAACACTTCTACTATACACAGACTGACATGTGTAGACTACAACACTTCTACTATACACAGACTGACATTTGTAGACTACAACACTTCTACTACACACAGACTGACATTTGTAGACTACAACACTTCTAATATACAGAGAATGATATTTGTAGACTACAACACGTCTACTATACAGAGACTGACATTTGTAGACTACAACACTTCTACTATACAGAGACTGACAATTGTAGACTACAACACTTCTACTATACAGAGACTGACATTTGTAGACTACAACACTTCTACTATACAGAGACTGACATTTGTAGACTACAACACTTCTACTATACAGAGACTGACAGTTGTAGTCTACAACACTTCTACTATACAGAGACTGACATTTATAGACTACAACACTTCTACTATATAGAGACTGACATTTGTAGACTACAAACACTTCTACTATACAGAGACTGATATTTGTAGACTACAACACTTCTACTATACAGAGACTGACATTTGTAGACTACAACACTTCTACTATACAGAGACTGACAATTGTAGACTACAACACTTCTACTATACAGAGACTGACATTTGTAGACTACATCATTTCTACTATACAGAGACTGACATTTGTAGACTACAACACTTCTACTATACAGTGACTGACATTTATAGACTACAAACACTTCTACTATACAGAGACTGACAGTTGTAGATTAGAAACACTTCTACTATACAGAGACTGACATTTGTAGACTACAACACTTCTACTATACAGAGACTGACATTTGTAGACTACAACACTTCTACTATACAGAGACTGACATTTGTAGACTACAACACTTCTACAATACAGAGACTGACATTTGTAGACTACAACACTTCTACTATACAGTGACTGACATGTATAGACTACAAACACTTCTACTATACAGAGACTGACAGTTGTAGATTAGAAACACTTCTACTATACAGAGACTGACATTTGTAGACTACAACACTTCTACTATACAGAGACTGACATTTGTAGACTACAACACTTCTACTATACAGAGACTGACAGTTGTAGACTACAACACTTCTACAATACAGAGACTGACATTTGTAGACTACAACACTTCTTCTATACAGAGACTGACAGTTGTAGTCTACAACACTTCTACTATACAGAGACTGACATTTGTTGACTACAACACTTCTACTACATAGAGACTGACATTTGTAGACTACAAACACTTCTACTATACAGATACTGACATTTGTAGACTACAACATTTCTAGTATACAGAGATTGACATTTGTAGACTACAAACACTTCTACTGTACAGAGACTGACAGTTGAAGACTACAACACTTCTACTATACAGAGACTGACATTTGTAGACTACAACACTTCTACTATACAGAGACTGACATTTATAGACTACAAACACTTCTACTATACACAGACTGACATGTGTAGACTACAACACTTCTACTATACACAGACTGTCATTTGTAGACTACAACACTTCTACTACACACAGACTGACATTTGTAGACTACAACACTTCTAATATACAGAGAATGGTATTTGTAGACTACAACACGTCTACTATACAGAGACTGACATTTGTAGACTACAACACTTCTACTATACAGAGACTGACATTTGTAGACTACAACACTTCTACTATACAGAGACTGACATTTATAGACTACAAACACTTCTACTATACAGAGACTGACATTTGTAGACTAAAACACTTCTACTATACAGAGACTGACAGTTGTAGACTACAAACACTTCTACTATACAGAGACTGACATTTGTAGACTACAAACACTTCTACTATACAGAGACTGACATTTGTAGACTACAACACTTCTACTATACAGAGACTGACATTTGTAGACTACAACACTTCTACTATACAGAGACTGACATTTGTAGACTACAACACTTCTACTATACAGAGACTGACATCTGTACAATACAACACTTCTACTATACAGAGACTGACATTTGTAGACTACAACACTTCTACTATACAGAGATTGACATTTGTAGAATACAAACACTTCTACTGTACAGAGACTGACAGTTGTAGACTACAACACTTCTACTATACAGAGACTGACATTTGTAGACTACAACACTTCTACTATACAGAGACTGACATTTATAGACTACAAACACTTCTACTATACACAGACTGACATGTGTAGAATACAACACTTCTACTATACACAGACTGACATTTGTAGACTACAACACTTCTACTACACACAGACTGACATTTGTAGACTACAACACTTCTAATATACAGAGAATGATATTTGTAGACTACAACACGTCTACTATACAGAGACTGACATTTGTAGACTACAACACTTCTACTATACAGAGACTGACAATTGTAGACTACAACACTTCTACTATACAGAGACTGACATTTGTAGACTACAACACTTCTACTATACAGAGACTGACATTTGTAGACTACAACACTTCTACTATACAGAGACTGACAGTTGTAGTCTACAACACTTCTACTATACAGAGACTGACATTTATAGACTACAACACTTCTACTATATAGAGACTGACATTTGTAGACTACAAACACTTCTACTATACAGAGACTGATATTTGTAGACTACAACACTTCTACTATACAGAGACTGACATTTGTAGACTACAACACTTCTACTATACAGAGACTGACAATTGTAGACTACATCATTTCTACTATACAGAGACTGACATTTGTAGACTACAACACTTCTACTATACAGTGACTGACATTTATAGACTACAAACACTTCTACTATACAGAGACTGACAGTTGTAGATTAGAAACACTTCTACTATACAGAGACTGACATTTGTAGACTACAACACTTCTACTATACAGAGACTGACATTTGTAGACTACAACACTTCTACTATACAGAGACTGACATTTGTAGACTACAACACTTCTACAATACAGAGACTGACATTTGTAGACTACAACACTTCTACTATACAGTGACTGACATGTATAGACTACAAACACTTCTACTATACAGAGACTGACAGTTGTAGATTAGAAACACTTCTACTATACAGAGACTGACATTTGTAGACTACAACACTTCTACTATACAGAGACTGACATTTGTAGACTACAACACTTCTACTATACAGAGACTGACATTTGTAGACTACAACACTTCTACAATACAGAGACTGACATTTGTAGACTACAACACTTCTTCTATACAGAGACTGACAGTTGTAGTCTACAACACTTCTACTATACAGAGACTGACATTTGTTGACTACAACACTTCTACTACATAGAGACTGACATTTGTAGACTACAAACACTTCTACTATACAGATACTGACATTTGTAGACTACAACATTTCTAGTATACAGAGATTGACATTTGTAGACTACAAACACTTCTACTGTACAGAGACTGACAGTTGAAGACTACAACACTTCTACTATACAGAGACTGACATTTGTAGACTACAACACTTCTACTATACAGAGACTGACATTTATAGACTACAAACACTTCTACTATACACAGACTGACATGTGTAGACTACAACACTTCTACTATACACAGACTGTCATTTGTAGACTACAACACTTCTACTACACACAGACTGACATTTGTAGACTACAACACTTCTAATATACAGAGAATGGTATTTGTAGACTACAACACGTCTACTATACAGAGACTGACATTTGTAGACTACAACACTTCTACTATACAGAGACTGACATTTGTAGACTACAACACTTCTACTATACAGAGACTGACATTTATAGACTACAAACACTTCTACTATACAGAGACTGACATTTGTAGACTAAAACACTTCTACTATACAGAGACTGACAGTTGTAGACTACAAACACTTCTACTATACAGAGACTGACATTTGTAGACTACAAACACTTCTACTATACAGAGACTGACATTTGTAGACTACAACACTTCTACTATACAGAGACTGACATTTGTAGACTACAACACTTCTACTATACAGAGACTGACATTTGTAGACTACAACACTTCTACTATACAGAGACTGACATTTGTAGACTACATCATTTCTACTATACAGAGACTGACATTTGTAGACTACAACACTTCTACTATACTGAGACTGACATTTATAGACTACAAACACTTCTACTATACAGAGACTGACATTTGTAGACTAAAACACTTCTACTATACAGAGACTGACAGCTGTAGACTACAAACACTTCTACTATACAGAGACTGACATTTGTAGACTACAACACTTCTACTATACAAAGACTGACTTTTGTAGACTACAACACTTCTACTATACAGAGACTGACATTTGTAGACTACAACACTTCTACTATACAGAGACTGACAGTTGTAGCCTACAACACTTCTACTATACAGAGACTGACATTTATAGACTACAACATTTCTACTATATACAGACTGACATTTGTAGACTACAAACACTTCTACTATACAGAGACTGACATTTGTAGACTACAACACTTCTACTATACAGAGACTGACATCTGTACACTACAACACTTCTACTATACAGAGACTGACATTTGTAGACTACAACACTTCTACTATACAGAGACTGACATTTGTAGACTACAACACTTCTACTATACAGAGACTGACATTTGTAGACTACATCATTTCTACTATACAGAGACTGACATTTGTAGACTACAACACTTCTACTATACAGTGACTGACATTTATAGACTACAAACACTTCTACTATACAGAGACTGACAGTTGTAGACTAGAAACACTTCTACTATACAGAGACTGACATTTGTAGACTACAACACTTCTACTATACAGAGACTGACATTTGTAGACTACAACACTTCTACTATACAGAGGCTGACAGCTGTAGACTACAAACACTTCTACTATACAGAGACTGACATTTGTAGACTACAACACTTCTACTATACAGAGACTGACATTTGTAGACTACAACACTTCTACTATACAGAGACTGACATTTATAGACTACAAATACTTCTACTATACACAGACTGACATGTGTCGACTACAACACTTCTACTCTACACAGACTGACATTTGTAGACTACAACACTTCTACTATGCAGAGACTGACATTTGTAGACTACAACACTTCTACTATACAGAGACTGACTTTTATAGACTACAAACACTTCTACTATACAGAGACTGACATTTGTAGACTACAACACTTCTACTATACAGAGACTGACAGTTGTAGCCTACAACACTTCTACTATACAGAGACTGACATTTATAGCCTACAACACTTCTACTATACAGAGACTGACATTTATAGACTACAACACTTCTACTATACAGAGACTGACATTTGTAGACTACAACACTTCTACTATACAGAGACTGACAACTGTAGACTACAACACTTCTACTATACAGAGACTGACATTTGTAGACTACAACACTTCTACTATACAGAGACTGACATTTGTAGACTACAACACTTCTACTATACAGATACTGACAGTTGTAGTCTACAACACTTCTACTATACAGAGACTGACATTTATAGACTACAACACTTCTACTATATAGAGAATAACATTTGTAGACTACAACACTTCTACTATACTGAGACTGAAATTTGTAGACTACAACACTTTTACTATACAGAGACTGACAGTTGTAGACTACAACACTTATACAATACAGAGACTGACAGTTATATACTACAACACTTCTACTATACAGAGACTGACATTTGTAGACAACAAACACTTCAACTATACAGAGACTGAAATTTTTAGACTGCAACACTTCTACTCTACAAAGACTGACATTTGTAGACTGCAACACTTCTACTATACAGAGACTGACATTTGTAGACTACAACACTTCTACAATACAGAGATTTACATTTGTAGACTACAACACTTCTACTATACAGAGACTGACATGTGTAGACAAAACACTTCTACTATACAGAGACTGACAGTTGTAGACTAGAAACACTTCTACTATACAGAGACTGACATTTGTAGACTACAACACTTCTACTATACAGAGACTGACATTTGTAGACTACAACATTTCTACTACACAGAGACTGACATTTGTAGACTACAACACTTCTACTATACAGAGACTGACATTTGTAGACTACAACACTTCTACTATACAGAGACTGACATTTGTAGACTACAAACACTTCTACTATACAGAGACTGACATTTGTAGAATACAACACTTCTACTATACAGAGACTGATATTTGTAGACTACAACACTTCTACTATACAGAGACTGACATTTGTAGACTACAACACTTCTACTATACAGAGACTGACAATTGTAGACTACAACACTTCTACTATACAGAGACTGACATTTGTAGACTACATCATTTCTACTATACAGAGACTGACATTTGTAGACTACAAACACTTCTACTATACAGAGACTGACATTTGTAGACTAAAACACTTCTACTATACAGAGACTGACAGTTGTAGACTACAAACACTTCTACTATACAGAGACTGACATTTGTAGACTACAAACACTTCTACTATACAGAGACTGACATTTGTAGACTACAACACTTCTACTATACAGAGACTGACATTTGTAGACTACAACACTTCTACTATACAGAGGCTGACAGCTGTAGACTACAAACACTTCTACTATACAGAGACTGACATTTGTAGACTACAACACTTCTACTATACAGAGACTGACATTTGTAGACTACAACACTTCTACTATACAGAGACTGACATTTATAGACTACAAACACTTCTACTATACACAGACTGACATGTGTAGACTACAACACTTCTACTCTACACAGACTGACATTTGTAGACTACAACACTTCTACTATGCAGAGACTGACATTTGTAGACTACAACACTTCTACTATACAGAGACTGACTTCTATAGACTACAAACACTTCTACTATACAGAGACTGACATTTGTAGACTACAACACTTCTACTATACAGAGACTGACAGTTGTAGCCTACAACACTTCTACTATACAGAGACTGACATTTATAGCCTACAACACTTCTACTATACAGAGACTGACATTTATAGACTACAACACTTCTACTATACAGAGACTGACATTTGTAGACTACAACACTTCTACTATACAGAGACTGACAACTGTAGACTACAACACTTCTACTATACAGAGACTGACATTTGTAGACTACAACACTTCTACTATACAGAGACTGACATTTGTAGACTACAACACTTCTACTATACAGATACTGACAGTTGTAGTCTACAACACTTCTACTATACAGAGACTGACATTTATAGACTACAACACTTCTACTATATAGAGAATAACATTTGTAGACTACAACACTTCTACTATACTGAGACTGAAATTTGTAGACTACAACACTTTTACTATACAGAGACTGACAGTTGTAGACTACAACACTTATACAATACAGAGACTGACAGTTATATACTACAACACTTCTACTATACAGAGACTGACATTTGTAGACAACAAACACTTCAACTATACAGAGACTGACATTTTTAGACTGCAACACTTCTACTCTACAAAGACTGACATTTGTAGACTGCAACACTTCTACTATACAGAGACTGACATTTGTAGACTACAACACTTCTACAATACAGAGATTTACATTTGTAGACTACAACACTTCTACTATACAGAGACTGACATGTGTAGACAAAACACTTCTACTATACAGAGACTGACAGTTGTAGACTAGAAACACTTCTACTATACAGAGACTGACATTTGTAGACTACAACACTTCTACTATACAGAGACTGACATTTGTAGACTACAACATTTCTACTACACAGAGACTGACATTTGTAGACTACAACACTTCTACTATACAGAGACTGACATTTGTAGACTACAACACTTCTACTATACAGAGACTGACATTTGTAGACTACAACACTTCTACTATACAGAGACTGACATTTGTAGACTACAAACACTTCTACTATACAGAGACTGACATTTGTAGAATACAACACTTCTACTATACAGAGACTGATATTTGTAGACTACAACACTTCTACTATACAGAGACTGACATTTGTAGACTACAACACTTCTACTATACAGAGACTGACAATTGTAGACTACAACACTTCTACTATACAGAGACTGACATTTGTAGACTACATCATTTCTACTATACAGAGACTGACATTTGTAGACTACAAACACTTCTACTATACAGAGACTGACATTTGTAGACTAAAACACTTCTACTATACAGAGACTGACAGTTGTAGACTACAAACACTTCTACTATACAGAGACTGACATTTGTAGACTACAAACACTTCTACTATACAGAGACTGACATTTGTAGACTACAACACTTCTACTATACAGAGACTGACATTTGTAGACTACAACACTTCTACTATACAGAGGCTGACAGCTGTAGACTACAAACACTTCTACTATACAGAGACTGACATTTGTAGACTACAACACTTCTACTATACAGAGACTGACATTTGTAGACTACAACACTTCTACTATACAGAGACTGACATTTATAGACTACAAACACTTCTACTATACACAGACTGACATGTGTAGACTACAACACTTCTACTCTACACAGACTGACATTTGTAGACTACAACACTTCTACTATGCAGAGACTGACATTTGTAGACTACAACACTTCTACTATACAGAGACTGACTTCTATAGACTACAAACACTTCTACTATACAGAGACTGACATTTGTAGACTACAACACTTCTACTATACAGAGACTGACAGTTGTAGCCTACAACACTTCTACTATACAGAGACTGACATTTATAGCCTACAACACTTCTACTATACAGAGACTGACATTTGTAGACTACAACACTTCTACTATACAGAGACTGACATTTGTAGACTACATCATTTCTACTATACAGAGACTGACATTTGTAGACTACAACACTTCTACTATACAGTGACTGACATTTATAGACTACAAACACTTCTACTATACAGAGACTGACAGTTGTAGACTAGAAACACTTCTACTATACAGAGACTGACATTTGTAGACTACAACACTTCTACTATACAGAGACTGACATTTGTAGACTACAACACTTCTACTATACAGAGGCTGACAGCTGTAGACTACAAACACTTCTACTATACAGAGACTGACATTTGTAGACTACAACACTTCTACTATACAGAGACTGACATTTGTAGACTACAACACTTCTACTATACAGAGACTGACATTTATAGACTACAAATACTTCTACTATACACAGACTGACATGTGTCGACTACAACACTTCTACTCTACACAGACTGACATTTGTAGACTACAACACTTCTACTATGCAGAGACTGACATTTGTAGACTACAACACTTCTACTATACAGAGACTGACTTTTATAGACTACTAACACTTCTACTATACAGAGACTGACATTTGTAGACTACAACACTTCTACTATACAGAGACTGACAGTTGTAGCCTACAACACTTCTACTATACAGAGACTGACATTTATAGCCTACAACACTTCTACTATACAGAGACTGACATTTATAGACTACAACACTTCTACTATACAGAGACTGACATTTGTAGACTACAACACTTCTACTATACAGAGACTGACAACTGTAGACTACAACACTTCTACTATACAGAGACTGACATTTGTAGACTACAACACTTCTACTATACAGAGACTGACATTTGTAGACTACAACACTTCTACTATACAGATACTGACAGTTGTAGTCTACAACACTTCTACTATACAGAGACTGACATTTATAGACTACAACACTTCTACTATATAGAGAATAACATTTGTAGACTACAACACTTCTACTATACTGAGACTGAAATTTGTAGACTACAACACTTTTACTATACAGAGACTGACAGTTGTAGACTACAACACTTATACAATACAGAGACTGACAGTTATATACTACAACACTTCTACTATACAGAGACTGACATTTGTAGACAACAAACACTTCAACTATACAGAGACTGAAATTTTTAGACTGCAACACTTCTACTCTACAAAGACTGACATTTGTAGACTGCAACACTTCTACTATACAGAGACTGACATTTGTAGACTACAACACTTCTACAATACAGAGATTTACATTTGTAGACTACAACACTTCTACTATACAGAGACTGACATGTGTAGACAAAACACTTCTACTATACAGAGACTGACAGTTGTAGACTAGAAACACTTCTACTATACAGAGACTGACATTTGTAGACTACAACACTTCTACTATACAGAGACTGACATTTGTAGACTACAACATTTCTACTACACAGAGACTGACATTTGTAGACTACAACACTTCTACTATACAGAGACTGACATTTGTAGACTACAACACTTCTACTATACAGAGACTGACATTTGTAGACTACAAACACTTCTACTATACAGAGACTGACATTTGTAGAATACAACACTTCTACTATACAGAGACTGATATTTGTAGACTACAACACTTCTACTATACAGAGACTGACATTTGTAGACTACAACACTTCTACTATACAGAGACTGACAATTGTAGACTACAACACTTCTACTATACAGAGACTGACATTTGTAGACTACATCATTTCTACTATACAGAGACTGACATTTGTAGACTACAAACACTTCTACTATACAGAGACTGACATTTGTAGACTAAAACACTTCTACTATACAGAGACTGACAGTTGTAGACTACAAACACTTCTACTATACAGAGACTGACATTTGTAGACTACAAACACTTCTACTATACAGAGATTGACATTTGTAGACTACAACACTTCTACTATACAGAGACTGACATTTGTAGACTACAACACTTCTACTATACAGAGGCTGACAGCTGTAGACTACAAACACTTCTACTATACAGAGACTGACATTTGTAGACTACAACACTTCTACTATACAGAGACTGACATTTGTAGACTACAACACTTCTACTATACAGAGACTGACATTTATAGACTACAAACACTTCTACTATACACAGACTGACATGTGTAGACTACAACACTTCTACTCTACACAGACTGACATTTGTAGACTACAACACTTCTACTATGCAGAGACTGACATTTGTAGACTACAACACTTCTACTATACAGAGACTGACTTCTATAGACTACAAACACTTCTACTATACAGAGACTGACATTTGTAGACTACAACACTTCTACTATACAGAGACTGACAGTTGTAGCCTACAACACTTCTACTATACAGAGACTGACATTTATAGCCTACAACACTTCTACTATACAGAGACTGACATTTATAGACTACAACACTTCTACTATACAGAGACTGACATTTGTAGACTACAACACTTCTACTATACAGAGACTGACAACTGTAGACTACAACACTTCTACTATACAGAGACTGACATTTGTAGACTACAACACTTCTACTATACAGAGACTGACATTTGTAGACTACAACACTTCTACTATACAGATACTGACAGTTGTAGTCTACAACACTTCTACTATACAGAGACTGACATTTATAGACTACAACACTTCTACTATATAGAGAATAACATTTGTAGACTACAACACTTCTACTATACTGAGACTGAAATTTGTAGACTACAACACTTTTACTATACAGAGACTGACAGTTGTAGACTACAACACTTATACAATACAGAGACTGACAGTTATATACTACAACACTTCTACTATACAGAGACTGACATTTGTAGACAACAAACACTTCAACTATACAGAGACTGACATTTTTAGACTGCAACACTTCTACTCTACAAAGACTGACATTTGTAGACTGCAACACTTCTACTATACAGAGACTGACATTTGTAGACTACAACACTTCTACAATACAGAGATTTACATTTGTAGACTACAACACTTCTACTATACAGAGACTGACATGTGTAGACAAAACACTTCTACTATACAGAGACTGACAGTTGTAGACTAGAAACACTTCTACTATACAGAGACTGACATTTGTAGACTACAACACTTCTACTATACAGAGACTGACATTTGTAGACTACAAACACTTCTACTATACAGAGACTGACATTTGTAGACTACAACACTTCTACTATACAGAGACTGACATTTGTAGACTACAACACTTCTACTATACAGAGGCTGACAGCTGTAGACTACAAACACTTCTACTATACAGAGACTGACATTTGTAGACTACAACACTTCTACTATACAGAGACTGACATTTGTAGACTACAACACTTCTACTATACAGAGACTGACATTTATAGACTACAAACACTTCTACTATACACAGACTGACATGTGTAGACTACAACACTTCTACTCTACACAGACTGACATTTGTAGACTACAACACTTCTACTATGCAGAGACTGACATTTGTAGACTACAACACTTCTACTATACAGAGACTGACTTCTATAGACTACAAACACTTCTACTATACAGAGACTGACATTTGTAGACTACAACACTTCTACTATACAGAGACTGACAGTTGTAGCCTACAACACTTCTACTATACAGAGACTGACATTTATAGCCTACAACACTTCTACTATACAGAGACTGACATTTGTAGACTACAACACTTCTACTATACAGAGACTGACATTTGTAGACTACATCATTTCTACTATACAGAGACTGACATTTGTAGACTACAACACTTCTACTATACAGTGACTGACATTTATAGACTACAAACACTTCTACTATACAGAGACTGACAGTTGTAGACTAGAAACACTTCTACTATACAGAGACTGACATTTGTAGACTACAACACTTCTACTATACAGAGACTGACATTTGTAGACTACAACACTTCTACTATACAGAGGCTGACAGCTGTAGACTACAAACACTTCTACTATACAGAGACTGACATTTGTAGACTACAACACTTCTACTATACAGAGACTGACATTTGTAGACTACAACACTTCTACTATACAGAGACTGACATTTATAGACTACAAATACTTCTACTATACACAGACTGACATGTGTCGACTACAACACTTCTACTCTACACAGACTGACATTTGTAGACTACAACACTTCTACTATGCAGAGACTGACATTTGTAGACTACAACACTTCTACTATACAGAGACTGACTTTTATAGACTACTAACACTTCTACTATACAGAGACTGACATTTGTAGACTACAACACTTCTACTATACAGAGACTGACAGTTGTAGCCTACAACACTTCTACTATACAGAGACTGACATTTATAGCCTACAACACTTCTACTATACAGAGACTGACATTTATAGACTACAACACTTCTACTATACAGAGACTGACATTTGTAGACTACAACACTTCTACTATACAGAGACTGACAACTGTAGACTACAACACTTCTACTATACAGAGACTGACATTTGTAGACTACAACACTTCTACTATACAGAGACTGACATTTGTAGACTACAACACTTCTACTATACAGATACTGACAGTTGTAGTCTACAACACTTCTACTATACAGAGACTGACATTTATAGACTACAACACTTCTACTATATAGAGAATAACATTTGTAGACTACAACACTTCTACTATACTGAGACTGAAATTTGTAGACTACAACACTTTTACTATACAGAGACTGACAGTTGTAGACTACAACACTTATACAATACAGAGACTGACAGTTATATACTACAACACTTCTACTATACAGAGACTGACATTTGTAGACAACAAACACTTCAACTATACAGAGACTGAAATTTTTAGACTGCAACACTTCTACTCTACAAAGACTGACATTTGTAGACTGCAACACTTCTACTATACAGAGACTGACATTTGTAGACTACAACACTTCTACAATACAGAGATTTACATTTGTAGACTACAACACTTCTACTATACAGAGACTGACATGTGTAGACAAAACACTTCTACTATACAGAGACTGACAGTTGTAGACTAGAAACACTTCTACTATACAGAGACTGACATTTGTAGACTACAACACTTCTACTATACAGAGACTGACATTTGTAGACTACAACATTTCTACTACACAGAGACTGACATTTGTAGACTACAACACTTCTACTATACAGAGACTGACATTTGTAGACTACAACACTTCTACTATACAGAGACTGACATTTGTAGACTACAAACACTTCTACTATACAGAGACTGACATTTGTAGAATACAACACTTCTACTATACAGAGACTGATATTTGTAGACTACAACACTTCTACTATACAGAGACTGACATTTGTAGACTACAACACTTCTACTATACAGAGACTGACAATTGTAGACTACAACACTTCTACTATACAGAGACTGACATTTGTAGACTACATCATTTCTACTATACAGAGACTGACATTTGTAGACTACAAACACTTCTACTATACAGAGACTGACATTTGTAGACTAAAACACTTCTACTATACAGAGACTGACAGTTGTAGACTACAAACACTTCTACTATACAGAGACTGACATTTGTAGACTACAAACACTTCTACTATACAGAGATTGACATTTGTAGACTACAACACTTCTACTATACAGAGACTGACATTTGTAGACTACAACACTTCTACTATACAGAGGCTGACAGCTGTAGACTACAAACACTTCTACTATACAGAGACTGACATTTGTAGACTACAACACTTCTACTATACAGAGACTGACATTTGTAGACTACAACACTTCTACTATACAGAGACTGACATTTATAGACTACAAACACTTCTACTATACACAGACTGACATGTGTAGACTACAACACTTCTACTCTACACAGACTGACATTTGTAGACTACAACACTTCTACTATGCAGAGACTGACATTTGTAGACTACAACACTTCTACTATACAGAGACTGACTTCTATAGACTACAAACACTTCTACTATACAGAGACTGACATTTGTAGACTACAACACTTCTACTATACAGAGACTGACAGTTGTAGCCTACAACACTTCTACTATACAGAGACTGACATTTATAGCCTACAACACTTCTACTATACAGAGACTGACATTTATAGACTACAACACTTCTACTATACAGAGACTGACATTTGTAGACTACAACACTTCTACTATACAGAGACTGACAACTGTAGACTACAACACTTCTACTATACAGAGACTGACATTTGTAGACTACAACACTTCTACTATACAGAGACTGACATTTGTAGACTACAACACTTCTACTATACAGATACTGACAGTTGTAGTCTACAACACTTCTACTATACAGAGACTGACATTTATAGACTACAACACTTCTACTATATAGAGAATAACATTTGTAGACTACAACACTTCTACTATACTGAGACTGAAATTTGTAGACTACAACACTTTTACTATACAGAGACTGACAGTTGTAGACTACAACACTTATACAATACAGAGACTGACAGTTATATACTACAACACTTCTACTATACAGAGACTGACATTTGTAGACAACAAACACTTCAACTATACAGAGACTGACATTTTTAGACTGCAACACTTCTACTCTACAAAGACTGACATTTGTAGACTGCAACACTTCTACTATACAGAGACTGACATTTGTAGACTACAACACTTCTACAATACAGAGATTTACATTTGTAGACTACAACACTTCTACTATACAGAGACTGACATGTGTAGACAAAACACTTCTACTATACAGAGACTGACAGTTGTAGACTAGAAACACTTCTACTATACAGAGACTGACATTTGTAGACTACAACACTTCTACTATACAGAGACTGACATTTGTAGACTACAACATTTCTACTACACAGAGACTGACATTTGTAGACTACAACACTTCTACTATACAGAGACTGACAACTGTAGACTACAACACTTCTACTATACAGAGACTGACATTTGTAGACTACAACACTTCTACTATACAGAGACTGACATTTGTAGACTACAACACTTCTACTATACAGATACTGACAGTTGTAGTCTACAACACTTCTACTATACAGAGACTGACATTTATAGACTACAACACTTCTACTATATAGAGAATAACATTTGTAGACTACAACACTTCTATTATACTGAGACTGAAATTTGTAGACTACAACACTTTTACTATACAGAGACTGACAGTTGTAGACTACAACACTTATACAATACAGAGACTGACAGTTATATACTACAACACTTCTACTATACAGAGACTGACATTTGTAGACAACAAACACTTCAACTATACAGAGACTGACATTTTTAGACTGCAACACTTCTACTCTACAAAGACTGACATTTGTAGACTGCAACACTTCTACTATACAGAGACTGACATTTGTAGACTACAACACTTCTACAATACAGAGATTTACATTTGTAGACTACAACACTTCTACTATACAGAGACTGACATGTGTAGACAAAACACTTCTACTATACAGAGACTGACAGTTGTAGACTAGAAACACTTCTACTATACAGAGACTGACATTTGTAGACTACAACACTTCTACTATACAGAGACTGACATTTGTAGACTACAACATTTCTACTACACAGAGACTGACATTTGTAGACTACAACACTTCTACTATACAGAGACTGACATTTGTAGACTACAACACTTCTACTATACAGAGACTGACATTTGTAGACTACAACACTTCTACTATACAGAGACTGACATTTGTAGACTACAAACACTTCTACTATACAGAGACTGACATTTGTAGAATACAACACTTCTACTATACAGAGACTGATATTTGTAGACTACAACACTTCTACTATACAGAGACTGACATTTGTAGACTACAACACTTCTACTATACAGAGACTGACAATTGTAGACTACAACACTTCTACTATACAGAGACTGACATTTGTAGACTACATCATTTCTACTATACAGAGACTGACATTTGTAGACTACAAACACTTCTACTATACAGAGACTGACATTTGTAGACTAAAACACTTCTACTATACAGAGACTGACAGTTGTAGACTACAAACACTTCTACTATACAGAGACTGACATTTGTAGACTACAAACACTTCTACTATACAGAGACTGACATTTGTAGACTACAACACTTCTACTATACAGAGACTGACATTTGTAGACTACAACACTTCTACTATACAGAGGCTGACAGCTGTAGACTACAAACACTTCTACTATACAGAGACTGACATTTGTAGACTACAACACTTCTACTATACAGAGACTGACATTTGTAGACTACAACACTTCTACTATACAGAGACTGACATTTATAGACTACAAACACTTCTACTATACACAGACTGACATGTGTAGACTACAACACTTCTACTCTACACAGACTGACATTTGTAGACTACAACACTTCTACTATGCAGAGACTGACATTTGTAGACTACAACACTTCTACTATACAGAGACTGACTTCTATAGACTACAAACACTTCTACTATACAGAGACTGACATTTGTAGACTACAACACTTCTACTATACAGAGACTGACAGTTGTAGCCTACAACACTTCTACTATACAGAGACTGACATTTATAGCCTACAACACTTCTACTATACAGAGACTGACATTTGTAGACTACAACACTTCTACTATACAGAGACTGACATTTGTAGACTACATCATTTCTACTATACAGAGACTGACATTTGTAGACTACAACACTTCTACTATACAGTGACTGACATTTATAGACTACAAACACTTCTACTATACAGAGACTGACAGTTGTAGACTAGAAACACTTCTACTATACAGAGACTGACATTTGTAGACTACAACACTTCTACTATACAGAGACTGACATTTGTAGACTACAACACTTCTACTATACAGAGGCTGACAGCTGTAGACTACAAACACTTCTACTATACAGAGACTGACATTTGTAGACTACAACACTTCTACTATACAGAGACTGACATTTGTAGACTACAACACTTCTACTATACAGAGACTGACATTTATAGACTACAAATACTTCTACTATACACAGACTGACATGTGTCGACTACAACACTTCTACTCTACACAGACTGACATTTGTAGACTACAACACTTCTACTATGCAGAGACTGACATTTGTAGACTACAACACTTCTACTATACAGAGACTGACTTTTATAGACTACTAACACTTCTACTATACAGAGACTGACATTTGTAGACTACAACACTTCTACTATACAGAGACTGACAGTTGTAGCCTACAACACTTCTACTATACAGAGACTGACATTTATAGCCTACAACACTTCTACTATACAGAGACTGACATTTATAGACTACAACACTTCTACTATACAGAGACTGACATTTGTAGACTACAACACTTCTACTATACAGAGACTGACAACTGTAGACTACAACACTTCTACTATACAGAGACTGACATTTGTAGACTACAACACTTCTACTATACAGAGACTGACATTTGTAGACTACAACACTTCTACTATACAGATACTGACAGTTGTAGTCTACAACACTTCTACTATACAGAGACTGACATTTATAGACTACAACACTTCTACTATATAGAGAATAACATTTGTAGACTACAACACTTCTACTATACTGAGACTGAAATTTGTAGACTACAACACTTTTACTATACAGAGACTGACAGTTGTAGACTACAACACTTATACAATACAGAGACTGACAGTTATATACTACAACACTTCTACTATACAGAGACTGACATTTGTAGACAACAAACACTTCAACTATACAGAGACTGAAATTTTTAGACTGCAACACTTCTACTCTACAAAGACTGACATTTGTAGACTGCAACACTTCTACTATACAGAGACTGACATTTGTAGACTACAACACTTCTACAATACAGAGATTTACATTTGTAGACTACAACACTTCTACTATACAGAGACTGACATGTGTAGACAAAACACTTCTACTATACAGAGACTGACAGTTGTAGACTAGAAACACTTCTACTATACAGAGACTGACATTTGTAGACTACAACACTTCTACTATACAGAGACTGACATTTGTAGACTACAACATTTCTACTACACAGAGACTGACATTTGTAGACTACAACACTTCTACTATACAGAGACTGACATTTGTAGACTACAACACTTCTACTATACAGAGACTGACATTTGTAGACTACAAACACTTCTACTATACAGAGACTGACATTTGTAGAATACAACACTTCTACTATACAGAGACTGATATTTGTAGACTACAACACTTCTACTATACAGAGACTGACATTTGTAGACTACAACACTTCTACTATACAGAGACTGACAATTGTAGACTACAACACTTCTACTATACAGAGACTGACATTTGTAGACTACATCATTTCTACTATACAGAGACTGACATTTGTAGACTACAAACACTTCTACTATACAGAGACTGACATTTGTAGACTAAAACACTTCTACTATACAGAGACTGACAGTTGTAGACTACAAACACTTCTACTATACAGAGACTGACATTTGTAGACTACAAACACTTCTACTATACAGAGATTGACATTTGTAGACTACAACACTTCTACTATACAGAGACTGACATTTGTAGACTACAACACTTCTACTATACAGAGGCTGACAGCTGTAGACTACAAACACTTCTACTATACAGAGACTGACATTTGTAGACTACAACACTTCTACTATACAGAGACTGACATTTGTAGACTACAACACTTCTACTATACAGAGACTGACATTTATAGACTACAAACACTTCTACTATACACAGACTGACATGTGTAGACTACAACACTTCTACTCTACACAGACTGACATTTGTAGACTACAACACTTCTACTATGCAGAGACTGACATTTGTAGACTACAACACTTCTACTATACAGAGACTGACTTCTATAGACTACAAACACTTCTACTATACAGAGACTGACATTTGTAGACTACAACACTTCTACTATACAGAGACTGACAGTTGTAGCCTACAACACTTCTACTATACAGAGACTGACATTTATAGCCTACAACACTTCTACTATACAGAGACTGACATTTATAGACTACAACACTTCTACTATACAGAGACTGACATTTGTAGACTACAACACTTCTACTATACAGAGACTGACAACTGTAGACTACAACACTTCTACTATACAGAGACTGACATTTGTAGACTACAACACTTCTACTATACAGAGACTGACATTTGTAGACTACAACACTTCTACTATACAGATACTGACAGTTGTAGTCTACAACACTTCTACTATACAGAGACTGACATTTATAGACTACAACACTTCTACTATATAGAGAATAACATTTGTAGACTACAACACTTCTACTATACTGAGACTGAAATTTGTAGACTACAACACTTTTACTATACAGAGACTGACAGTTGTAGACTACAACACTTATACAATACAGAGACTGACAGTTATATACTACAACACTTCTACTATACAGAGACTGACATTTGTAGACAACAAACACTTCAACTATACAGAGACTGACATTTTTAGACTGCAACACTTCTACTCTACAAAGACTGACATTTGTAGACTGCAACACTTCTACTATACAGAGACTGACATTTGTAGACTACAACACTTCTACAATACAGAGATTTACATTTGTAGACTACAACACTTCTACTATACAGAGACTGACATGTGTAGACAAAACACTTCTACTATACAGAGACTGACAGTTGTAGACTAGAAACACTTCTACTATACAGAGACTGACATTTGTAGACTACAACACTTCTACTATACAGAGACTGACATTTGTAGACTACAACATTTCTACTACACAGAGACTGACATTTGTAGACTACAACACTTCTACTATACAGAGACTGACATTTGTAGACTACAACACTTCTACTATACAGAGACTGACATTTGTAGACTACAACACTTCTACTATACAGAGACTGACATTTGTAGACTACAAACACTTCTACTATACAGAGACTGACATTTGTAGAATACAACACTTCTACTATACAGAGACTGATATTTGTAGACTACAACACTTCTACTATACAGAGACTGACATTTGTAGACTACAACACTTCTACTATACAGAGACTGACAATTGTAGACTACAACACTTCTACTATACAGAGACTGACATTTGTAGACTACATCATTTCTACTATACAGAGACTGACATTTGTAGACTACAAACACTTCTACTATACAGAGACTGACATTTGTAGACTAAAACACTTCTACTATACAGAGACTGACAGTTGTAGACTACAAACACTTCTACTATACAGAGACTGACATTTGTAGACTACAAACACTTCTACTATACAGAGACTGACATTTGTAGACTACAACACTTCTACTATACAGAGACTGACATTTGTAGACTACAACACTTCTACTATACAGAGGCTGACAGCTGTAGACTACAAACACTTCTACTATACAGAGACTGACATTTGTAGACTACAACACTTCTACTATACAGAGACTGACATTTGTAGACTACAACACTTCTACTATACAGAGACTGACATTTATAGACTACAAACACTTCTACTATACACAGACTGACATGTGTAGACTACAACACTTCTACTCTACACAGACTGACATTTGTAGACTACAACACTTCTACTATGCAGAGACTGACATTTGTAGACTACAACACTTCTACTATACAGAGACTGACTTCTATAGACTACAAACACTTCTACTATACAGAGACTGACATTTGTAGACTACAACACTTCTACTATACAGAGACTGACAGTTGTAGCCTACAACACTTCTACTATACAGAGACTGACATTTATAGCCTACAACACTTCTACTATACAGAGACTGACATTTATAGACTACAACACTTCTACTATACAGAGACTGACATTTGTAGACTACAACACTTCTACTATACAGAGACTGACAACTGTAGACTACAACACTTCTACTATACAGAGAATGACATTTGTAGACTACAACACTTCTACTATACAGAGACTGACATTTGTAGACTACAACACTTCTACTATACAGATACTGACAGTTGTAGTCTACAACACTTCTACTATACAGAGACTGACATTTATAGACTACAACACTTCTACTATATAGAGAATAACATTTGTAGACTACAACACTTCTACTATACTGAGACTGAAATTTGTAGACTACAACACTTTTACTATACAGAGACTGACAGTTGTAGACTACAACACTTATACAATACAGAGACTGACAGTTATATACTACAACACTTCTACTATACAGAGACTGACATTTGTAGACAACAAACACTTCAACTATACAGAGACTGACATTTTTAGACTGCAACACTTCTACTCTACAAAGACTGACATTTGTAGACTGCAACACTTCTACTATACAGAGACTGACATTTGTAGACTACAACACTTCTACAATACAGAGATTTACATTTGTAGACTACAACACTTCTACTATACAGAGACTGACATGTGTAGACAAAACACTTCTACTATACAGAGACTGACAGTTGTAGACTAGAAACACTTCTACTATACAGAGACTGACATTTGTAGACTACAACACTTCTACTATACAGAGACTGACATTTGTAGACTACAACATTTCTACTACACAGAGACTGACATTTGTAGACTACAACACTTCTACTATACAGAGACTGACATTTGTAGACTACAACACTTCTACTATACAGAGACTGACATTTGTAGACTACAACACTTCTACTATACAGAGACTGACATTTGTAGACTACATCATTTCTACTATACAGAGACTGACATTTGTAGACTACAACACTTCTACTATACAGAGACTGACATTTGTAGACTACAAACACTTCTACTATACAGAGACTGACATTTGTAGAATACAACACTTCTACTATACAGAGACTGATATTTGTAGACTACAACACTTCTACTATACAGAGACTGACATTTGTAGACTACAACACTTCTACTATACAGAGACTGACAATTGTAGACTACAACACTTCTACTATACAGAGACTGACATTTGTAGACTACATCATTTCTACTATACAGAGACTGACATTTGTAGACTACAAACACTTCTACTATACAGAGACTGACATTTGTAGACTAAAACACTTCTACTATACAGAGACTGACAGTTGTAGACTACAAACACTTCTACTATACAGAGACTGATATTTGTAGACTACAAACACTTCTACTATACAGAGACTGACATTTGTAGACTACAACACTTCTACTATACAGAGACTGACATTTGTAGACTACAACACTTCTACTATACAGAGACTGACATTTGTAGACTACAACACTTCTAATATACAGAGACTGACATTTGTAGACTACAACACTTCTACTATACAGAGACTGACATTTATAGACTACAACACTTCTACTATATAGAGACTGACATTTGTAGACTACAAACACTTCTACTATACAGAGACTGACATTTGTAGACTACAACACTTCTACTATACAGAGACTGACATCTGTACAATACAACACTTCTACTATACAGAGACTGACATTTGTAGACTACAACACTTCTACTATACAGAGATTGACATTTGTAGAATACAAACACTTCTACTGTACAGAGACTGACAGTTGTAGACTACAACACTTCTACTATACAGAGACTGACATTTGTAGACTACAACACTTCTACTATACAGAGACTGACATTTATAGACTACAAACACTTCTACTATACACAGACTGACATGTGTAGACTACAACACTTCTACTATACACAGACTGACATTTGTAGACTACAACACTTCTACTACACACAGACTGACATTTGTAGACTACAACACTTCTAATATACAGAGAATGATATTTGTAGACTACAACACGTCTACTATACAGAGACTGACATTTGTAGACTACAACACTTCTACTATACAGAGACTGACAATTGTAGACTACAACACTTCTACTATACAGAGACTGACATTTGTAGACTACAACACTTCTACTATACAGAGACTGACATTTGTAGACTACAACACTTCTACTATACAGAGACTGACAGTTGTAGTCTACAACACTTCTACTATACAGAGACTGACATTTATAGACTACAACACTTCTACTATATAGAGACTGACATTTGTAGACTACAAACACTTCTACTATACAGAGACTGATATTTGTAGACTACAACACTTCTACTATACAGAGACTGACATTTGTAGACTACAACACTTCTACTATACAGAGACTGACAATTGTAGACTACAACACTTCTACTATACAGAGACTGACATTTGTAGACTACATCATTTCTGCTATACAGAGACTGACATTTGTAGACTACAACACTTTTACTATACAGTGACTGACATTTATAGACTACAAACACTTCTACTATACAGAGACTGACAGTTGTAGATTAGAAACACTTCTACTATACAGAGACTGACATTTGTAGACTACAACACTTCTACTATACAGAGACTGACATTTGTAGACTACAACACTTCTACTATACAGAGACTGACATTTGTAGACTACAACACTTCTACAATACAGAGACTGACATTTGTAGACTACAACACTTCTACTATACAGTGACTGACATGTATAGACTACAAACACTTCTACTATACAGAGACTGACAGTTGTAGATTAGAAACACTTCTACTATACAGAGACTGACATTTGTAGACTACAACACTTCTACTATACAGAGACTGACATTTGTAGACTACAACACTTCTACTATACAGAGACTGACATTTGTAGACTACAACACTTCTACAATACAGAGACTGACATTTGTAGACTACAACACTTCTTCTATACAGAGACTGACAGTTGTAGTCTACAACACTTCTACTATACAGAGACTGACATTTGTTGACTACAACACTTCTACTACATAGAGACTGACATTTGTAGACTACAAACACTTCTACTATACAGATACTGACATTTGTAGACTACAACATTTCTAGTATACAGAGATTGACATTTGTAGACTACAAACACTTCTACTGTACAGAGACTGACAGTTGAAGACTACAACACTTCTACTATACAGAGACTGACATTTGTAGACTACAACACTTCTACTATACAGAGACTGACATTTGTAGACTACAACACTTCTACTATACAGATACTGACAGTTGTAGTCTACAACACTTCTACTATACAGAGACTGACATTTATAGACTACAACACTTCTACTATATAGAGAATAACATTTGTAGACTACAACACTTCTACTATACTGAGACTGAAATTTGTAGACTACAACACTTTTACTATACAGAGACTGACAGTTGTAGACTACAACACTTATACAATACAGAGACTGACAGTTATATACTACAACACTTCTACTATACAGAGACTGACATTTGTAGACAACAAACACTTCAACTATACAGAGACTGACATTTTTAGACTGCAACACTTCTACTCTACAAAGACTGACATTTGTAGACTGCAACACTTCTACTATACAGAGACTGACATTTGTAGACTACAACACTTCTACAATACAGAGATTTACATTTGTAGACTACAACACTTCTACTATACAGAGACTGACATGTGTAGACAAAACACTTCTACTATACAGAGACTGACAGTTGTAGACTAGAAACACTTCTACTATACAGAGACTGACATTTGTAGACTACAACACTTCTACTATACAGAGACTGACATTTGTAGACTACAACATTTCTACTACACAGAGACTGACATTTGTAGACTACAACACTTCTACTATACAGAGACTGACATTTGTAGACTACAACACTTCTACTATACAGAGACTGACATTTGTAGACTACAACACTTCTACTATACAGAGACTGACATTTGTAGACTACAAACACTTCTACTATACAGAGACTGACATTTGTAGAATACAACACTTCTACTATACAGAGACTGATATTTGTAGACTACAACACTTCTACTATACAGAGACTGACATTTGTAGACTACAACACTTCTACTATACAGAGACTGACAATTGTAGACTACAACACTTCTACTATACAGAGACTGACATTTGTAGACTACATCATTTCTACTATACAGAGACTGACATTTGTAGACTACAAACACTTCTACTATACAGAGACTGACATTTGTAGACTAAAACACTTCTACTATACAGAGACTGACAGTTGTAGACTACAAACACTTCTACTATACAGAGACTGACATTTGTAGACTACAAACACTTCTACTATACAGAGACTGACATTTGTAGACTACAACACTTCTACTATACAGAGACTGACATTTGTAGACTACAACACTTCTACTATACAGAGGCTGACAGCTGTAGACTACAAACACTTCTACTATACAGAGACTGACATTTGTAGACTACAACACTTCTACTATACAGAGACTGACATTTGTAGACTACAACACTTCTACTATACAGAGACTGACATTTATAGACTACAAACACTTCTACTATACACAGACTGACATGTGTAGACTACAACACTTCTACTCTACACAGACTGACATTTGTAGACTACAACACTTCTACTATGCAGAGACTGACATTTGTAGACTACAACACTTCTACTATACAGAGACTGACTTCTATAGACTACAAACACTTCTACTATACAGAGACTGACATTTGTAGACTACAACACTTCTACTATACAGAGACTGACAGTTGTAGCCTACAACACTTCTACTATACAGAGACTGACATTTATAGCCTACAACACTTCTACTATACAGAGACTGACATTTGTAGACTACAACACTTCTACTATACAGAGACTGACATTTGTAGACTACATCATTTCTACTATACAGAGACTGACATTTGTAGACTACAACACTTCTACTATACAGTGACTGACATTTATAGACTACAAACACTTCTACTATACAGAGACTGACAGTTGTAGACTAGAAACACTTCTACTATACAGAGACTGACATTTGTAGACTACAACACTTCTACTATACAGAGACTGACATTTGTAGACTACAACACTTCTACTATACAGAGGCTGACAGCTGTAGACTACAAACACTTCTACTATACAGAGACTGACATTTGTAGACTACAACACTTCTACTATACAGAGACTGACATTTGTAGACTACAACACTTCTACTATACAGAGACTGACATTTATAGACTACAAATACTTCTACTATACACAGACTGACATGTGTCGACTACAACACTTCTACTCTACACAGACTGACATTTGTAGACTACAACACTTCTACTATGCAGAGACTGACATTTGTAGACTACAACACTTCTACTATACAGAGACTGACTTTTATAGACTACTAACACTTCTACTATACAGAGACTGACATTTGTAGACTACAACACTTCTACTATACAGAGACTGACAGTTGTAGCCTACAACACTTCTACTATACAGAGACTGACATTTATAGCCTACAACACTTCTACTATACAGAGACTGACATTTATAGACTACAACACTTCTACTATACAGAGACTGACATTTGTAGACTACAACACTTCTACTATACAGAGACTGACAACTGTAGACTACAACACTTCTACTATACAGAGACTGACATTTGTAGACTACAACACTTCTACTATACAGAGACTGACATTTGTAGACTACAACACTTCTACTATACAGATACTGACAGTTGTAGTCTACAACACTTCTACTATACAGAGACTGACATTTATAGACTACAACACTTCTACTATATAGAGAATAACATTTGTAGACTACAACACTTCTACTATACTGAGACTGAAATTTGTAGACTACAACACTTTTACTATACAGAGACTGACAGTTGTAGACTACAACACTTATACAATACAGAGACTGACAGTTATATACTACAACACTTCTACTATACAGAGACTGACATTTGTAGACAACAAACACTTCAACTATACAGAGACTGAAATTTTTAGACTGCAACACTTCTACTCTACAAAGACTGACATTTGTAGACTGCAACACTTCTACTATACAGAGACTGACATTTGTAGACTACAACACTTCTACAATACAGAGATTTACATTTGTAGACTACAACACTTCTACTATACAGAGACTGACATGTGTAGACAAAACACTTCTACTATACAGAGACTGACAGTTGTAGACTAGAAACACTTCTACTATACAGAGACTGACATTTGTAGACTACAACACTTCTACTATACAGAGACTGACATTTGTAGACTACAACATTTCTACTACACAGAGACTGACATTTGTAGACTACAACACTTCTACTATACAGAGACTGACATTTGTAGACTACAACACTTCTACTATACAGAGACTGACATTTGTAGACTACAAACACTTCTACTATACAGAGACTGACATTTGTAGAATACAACACTTCTACTATACAGAGACTGATATTTGTAGACTACAACACTTCTACTATACAGAGACTGACATTTGTAGACTACAACACTTCTACTATACAGAGACTGACAATTGTAGACTACAACACTTCTACTATACAGAGACTGACATTTGTAGACTACATCATTTCTACTATACAGAGACTGACATTTGTAGACTACAAACACTTCTACTATACAGAGACTGACATTTGTAGACTAAAACACTTCTACTATACAGAGACTGACAGTTGTAGACTACAAACACTTCTACTATACAGAGACTGACATTTGTAGACTACAAACACTTCTACTATACAGAGATTGACATTTGTAGACTACAACACTTCTACTATACAGAGACTGACATTTGTAGACTACAACACTTCTACTATACAGAGGCTGACAGCTGTAGACTACAAACACTTCTACTATACAGAGACTGACATTTGTAGACTACAACACTTCTACTATACAGAGACTGACATTTGTAGACTACAACACTTCTACTATACAGAGACTGACATTTATAGACTACAAACACTTCTACTATACACAGACTGACATGTGTAGACTACAACACTTCTACTCTACACAGACTGACATTTGTAGACTACAACACTTCTACTATGCAGAGACTGACATTTGTAGACTACAACACTTCTACTATACAGAGACTGACTTCTATAGACTACAAACACTTCTACTATACAGAGACTGACATTTGTAGACTACAACACTTCTACTATACAGAGACTGACAGTTGTAGCCTACAACACTTCTACTATACAGAGACTGACATTTATAGCCTACAACACTTCTACTATACAGAGACTGACATTTATAGACTACAACACTTCTACTATACAGAGACTGACATTTGTAGACTACAACACTTCTACTATACAGAGACTGACAACTGTAGACTACAACACTTCTACTATACAGAGACTGACATTTGTAGACTACAACACTTCTACTATACAGAGACTGACATTTGTAGACTACAACACTTCTACTATACAGATACTGACAGTTGTAGTCTACAACACTTCTACTATACAGAGACTGACATTTATAGACTACAACACTTCTACTATATAGAGAATAACATTTGTAGACTACAACACTTCTACTATACTGAGACTGAAATTTGTAGACTACAACACTTTTACTATACAGAGACTGACAGTTGTAGACTACAACACTTATACAATACAGAGACTGACAGTTATATACTACAACACTTCTACTATACAGAGACTGACATTTGTAGACAACAAACACTTCAACTATACAGAGACTGACATTTTTAGACTGCAACACTTCTACTCTACAAAGACTGACATTTGTAGACTGCAACACTTCTACTATACAGAGACTGACATTTGTAGACTACAACACTTCTACAATACAGAGATTTACATTTGTAGACTACAACACTTCTACTATACAGAGACTGACATGTGTAGACAAAACACTTCTACTATACAGAGACTGACAGTTGTAGACTAGAAACACTTCTACTATACAGAGACTGACATTTGTAGACTACAACACTTCTACTATACAGAGACTGACATTTGTAGACTACAACATTTCTACTACACAGAGACTGACATTTGTAGACTACAACACTTCTACTATACAGAGACTGACATTTGTAGACTACAACACTTCTACTATACAGAGACTGACATTTGTAGACTACAACACTTCTACTATACAGAGACTGACATTTGTAGACTACAAACACTTCTACTATACAGAGACTGACATTTGTAGAATACAACACTTCTACTATACAGAGACTGATATTTGTAGACTACAACACTTCTACTATACAGAGACTGACATTTGTAGACTACAACACTTCTACTATACAGAGACTGACAATTGTAGACTACAACACTTCTACTATACAGAGACTGACATTTGTAGACTACATCATTTCTACTATACAGAGACTGACATTTGTAGACTACAAACACTTCTACTATACAGAGACTGACATTTGTAGACTAAAACACTTCTACTATACAGAGACTGACAGTTGTAGACTACAAACACTTCTACTATACAGAGACTGACATTTGTAGACTACAAACACTTCTACTATACAGAGACTGACATTTGTAGACTACAACACTTCTACTATACAGAGACTGACATTTGTAGACTACAACACTTCTACTATACAGAGGCTGACAGCTGTAGACTACAAACACTTCTACTATACAGAGACTGACATTTGTAGACTACAACACTTCTACTATACAGAGACTGACATTTGTAGACTACAACACTTCTACTATACAGAGACTGACATTTATAGACTACAAACACTTCTACTATACACAGACTGACATGTGTAGACTACAACACTTCTACTCTACACAGACTGACATTTGTAGACTACAACACTTCTACTATGCAGAGACTGACATTTGTAGACTACAACACTTCTACTATACAGAGACTGACTTCTATAGACTACAAACACTTCTACTATACAGAGACTGACATTTGTAGACTACAACACTTCTACTATACAGAGACTGACAGTTGTAGCCTACAACACTTCTACTATACAGAGACTGACATTTATAGCCTACAACACTTCTACTATACAGAGACTGACATTTATAGACTACAACACTTCTACTATACAGAGACTGACATTTGTAGACTACAACACTTCTACTATACAGAGACTGACAACTGTAGACTACAACACTTCTACTATACAGAGAATGACATTTGTAGACTACAACACTTCTACTATACAGAGACTGACATTTGTAGACTACAACACTTCTACTATACAGATACTGACAGTTGTAGTCTACAACACTTCTACTATACAGAGACTGACATTTATAGACTACAACACTTCTACTATATAGAGAATAACATTTGTAGACTACAACACTTCTACTATACTGAGACTGAAATTTGTAGACTACAACACTTTTACTATACAGAGACTGACAGTTGTAGACTACAACACTTATACAATACAGAGACTGACAGTTATATACTACAACACTTCTACTATACAGAGACTGACATTTGTAGACAACAAACACTTCAACTATACAGAGACTGACATTTTTAGACTGCAACACTTCTACTCTACAAAGACTGACATTTGTAGACTGCAACACTTCTACTATACAGAGACTGACATTTGTAGACTACAACACTTCTACAATACAGAGATTTACATTTGTAGACTACAACACTTCTACTATACAGAGACTGACATGTGTAGACAAAACACTTCTACTATACAGAGACTGACAGTTGTAGACTAGAAACACTTCTACTATACAGAGACTGACATTTGTAGACTACAACACTTCTACTATACAGAGACTGACATTTGTAGACTACAACATTTCTACTACACAGAGACTGACATTTGTAGACTACAACACTTCTACTATACAGAGACTGACATTTGTAGACTACAACACTTCTACTATACAGAGACTGACATTTGTAGACTACAACACTTCTACTATACAGAGACTGACATTTGTAGACTACATCATTTCTACTATACAGAGACTGACATTTGTAGACTACAACACTTCTACTATACAGAGACTGACATTTGTAGACTACAAACACTTCTACTATACAGAGACTGACATTTGTAGAATACAACACTTCTACTATACAGAGACTGATATTTGTAGACTACAACACTTCTACTATACAGAGACTGACATTTGTAGACTACAACACTTCTACTATACAGAGACTGACAATTGTAGACTACAACACTTCTACTATACAGAGACTGACATTTGTAGACTACATCATTTCTACTATACAGAGACTGACATTTGTAGACTACAAACACTTCTACTATACAGAGACTGACATTTGTAGACTAAAACACTTCTACTATACAGAGACTGACAGTTGTAGACTACAAACACTTCTACTATACAGAGACTGATATTTGTAGACTACAAACACTTCTACTATACAGAGACTGACATTTGTAGACTACAACACTTCTACTATACAGAGACTGACATTTGTAGACTACAACACTTCTACTATACAGAGACTGACATTTGTAGACTACAACACTTCTAATATACAGAGACTGACATTTGTAGACTACAACACTTCTACTATACAGAGACTGACATTTATAGACTACAACACTTCTACTATATAGAGACTGACATTTGTAGACTACAAACACTTCTACTATACAGAGACTGACATTTGTAGACTACAACACTTCTACTATACAGAGACTGACATCTGTACAATACAACACTTCTACTATACAGAGACTGACATTTGTAGACTACAACACTTCTACTATACAGAGATTGACATTTGTAGAATACAAACACTTCTACTGTACAGAGACTGACAGTTGTAGACTACAACACTTCTACTATACAGAGACTGACATTTGTAGACTACAACACTTCTACTATACAGAGACTGACATTTATAGACTACAAACACTTCTACTATACACAGACTGACATGTGTAGACTACAACACTTCTACTATACACAGACTGACATTTGTAGACTACAACACTTCTACTACACACAGACTGACATTTGTAGACTACAACACTTCTAATATACAGAGAATGATATTTGTAGACTACAACACGTCTACTATACAGAGACTGACATTTGTAGACTACAACACTTCTACTATACAGAGACTGACAATTGTAGACTACAACACTTCTACTATACAGAGACTGACATTTGTAGACTACAACACTTCTACTATACAGAGACTGACATTTGTAGACTACAACACTTCTACTATACAGAGACTGACAGTTGTAGTCTACAACACTTCTACTATACAGAGACTGACATTTATAGACTACAACACTTCTACTATATAGAGACTGACATTTGTAGACTACAAACACTTCTACTATACAGAGACTGATATTTGTAGACTACAACACTTCTACTATACAGAGACTGACATTTGTAGACTACAACACTTCTACTATACAGAGACTGACAATTGTAGACTACAACACTTCTACTATACAGAGACTGACATTTGTAGACTACATCATTTCTGCTATACAGAGACTGACATTTGTAGACTACAACACTTTTACTATACAGTGACTGACATTTATAGACTACAAACACTTCTACTATACAGAGACTGACAGTTGTAGATTAGAAACACTTCTACTATACAGAGACTGACATTTGTAGACTACAACACTTCTACTATACAGAGACTGACATTTGTAGACTACAACACTTCTACTATACAGAGACTGACATTTGTAGACTACAACACTTCTACAATACAGAGACTGACATTTGTAGACTACAACACTTCTACTATACAGTGACTGACATGTATAGACTACAAACACTTCTACTATACAGAGACTGACAGTTGTAGATTAGAAACACTTCTACTATACAGAGACTGACATTTGTAGACTACAACACTTCTACTATACAGAGACTGACATTTGTAGACTACAACACTTCTACTATACAGAGACTGACATTTGTAGACTACAACACTTCTACAATACAGAGACTGACATTTGTAGACTACAACACTTCTTCTATACAGAGACTGACAGTTGTAGTCTACAACACTTCTACTATACAGAGACTGACATTTGTTGACTACAACACTTCTACTACATAGAGACTGACATTTGTAGACTACAAACACTTCTACTATACAGATACTGACATTTGTAGACTACAACATTTCTAGTATACAGAGATTGACATTTGTAGACTACAAACACTTCTACTGTACAGAGACTGACAGTTGAAGACTACAACACTTCTACTATACAGAGACTGACATTTGTAGACTACAACACTTCTACTATACAGAGACTGACATTTATAGACTACAAACACTTCTACTATACACAGACTGACATGTGTAGACTACAACACTTCTACTATACACAGACTGTCATTTGTAGACTACAACACTTCTACTACACACAGACTGACATTTGTAGACTACAACACTTCTAATATACAGAGAATGGTATTTGTAGACTACAACACGTCTACTATACAGAGACTGACATTTGTAGACTACAACACTTCTACTATACAGAGACTGACATTTGTAGACTACAACACTTCTACTATACAGAGACTGACATTTATAGACTACAAACACTTCTACTATACAGAGACTGACATTTGTAGACTAAAACACTTCTACTATACAGAGACTGACAGTTGTAGACTACAAACACTTCTACTATACAGAGACTGACATTTGTAGACTACAAACACTTCTACTATACAGAGACTGACATTTGTAGACTACAACACTTCTACTATACAGAGACTGACATTTGTAGACTACAACACTTCTACTATACAGAGACTGACATTTGTAGACTACAACACTTCTACTATACAGAGACTGACATTTGTAGACTACATCATTTCTACTATACAGAGACTGACATTTGTAGACTACAACACTTCTACTATACTGAGACTGACATTTATAGACTACAAACACTTCTACTATACAGAGACTGACATTTGTAGACTAAAACACTTCTACTATACAGAGACTGACAGCTGTAGACTACAAACACTTCTACTATACAGAGACTGACATTTGTAGACTACAACACTTCTACTATACAAAGACTGACTTTTGTAGACTACAACACTTCTACTATACAGAGACTGACATTTGTAGACTACAACACTTCTACTATACAGAGACTGACAGTTGTAGCCTACAACACTTCTACTATACAGAGACTGACATTTATAGACTACAACATTTCTACTATATACAGACTGACATTTGTAGACTACAAACACTTCTACTATACAGAGACTGACATTTGTAGACTACAACACTTCTACTATACAGAGACTGACATCTGTACACTACAACACTTCTACTATACAGAGACTGACATTTGTAGACTACAACACTTCTACTATACAGAGACTGACATTTGTAGACTACAACACTTCTACTATACAGAGACTGACATTTGTAGACTACATCATTTCTACTATACAGAGACTGACATTTGTAGACTACAACACTTCTACTATACAGTGACTGACATTTATAGACTACAAACACTTCTACTATACAGAGACTGACAGTTGTAGACTAGAAACACTTCTACTATACAGAGACTGACATTTGTAGACTACAACACTTCTACTATACAGAGACTGACATTTGTAGACTACAACACTTCTACTATACAGATACTGACAGTTGTAGTCTACAACACTTCTACTATACAGAGACTGACATTTATAGACTACAACACTTCTACTATATAGAGAATAACATTTGTAGACTACAACACTTCTACTATACTGAGACTGAAATTTGTAGACTACAACACTTTTACTATACAGAGACTGACAGTTGTAGACTACAACACTTATACAATACAGAGACTGACAGTTATATACTACAACACTTCTACTATACAGAGACTGACATTTGTAGACAACAAACACTTCAACTATACAGAGACTGACATTTTTAGACTGCAACACTTCTACTCTACAAAGACTGACATTTGTAGACTGCAACACTTCTACTATACAGAGACTGACATTTGTAGACTACAACACTTCTACAATACAGAGATTTACATTTGTAGACTACAACACTTCTACTATACAGAGACTGACATGTGTAGACAAAACACTTCTACTATACAGAGACTGACAGTTGTAGACTAGAAACACTTCTACTATACAGAGACTGACATTTGTAGACTACAACACTTCTACTATACAGAGACTGACATTTGTAGACTACAACATTTCTACTACACAGAGACTGACATTTGTAGACTACAACACTTCTACTATACAGAGACTGACATTTGTAGACTACAACACTTCTACTATACAGAGACTGACATTTGTAGACTACAACACTTCTACTATACAGAGACTGACATTTGTAGACTACATCATTTCTACTATACAGAGACTGACATTTGTAGACTACAACACTTCTACTATACAGAGACTGACATTTGTAGACTACAAACACTTCTACTATACAGAGACTGACATTTGTAGAATACAACACTTCTACTATACAGAGACTGATATTTGTAGACTACAACACTTCTACTATACAGAGACTGACATTTGTAGACTACAACACTTCTACTATACAGAGACTGACAATTGTAGACTACAACACTTCTACTATACAGAGACTGACATTTGTAGACTACATCATTTCTACTATACAGAGACTGACATTTGTAGACTACAAACACTTCTACTATACAGAGACTGACATTTGTAGACTAAAACACTTCTACTATACAGAGACTGACAGTTGTAGACTACAAACACTTCTACTATACAGAGACTGATATTTGTAGACTACAAACACTTCTACTATACAGAGACTGACATTTGTAGACTACAACACTTCTACTATACAGAGACTGACATTTGTAGACTACAACACTTCTACTATACAGAGACTGACATTTGTAGACTACAACACTTCTAATATACAGAGACTGACATTTGTAGACTACAACACTTCTACTATACAGAGACTGACATTTATAGACTACAACACTTCTACTATATAGAGACTGACATTTGTAGACTACAAACACTTCTACTATACAGAGACTGACATTTGTAGACTACAACACTTCTACTATACAGAGACTGACATCTGTACAATACAACACTTCTACTATACAGAGACTGACATTTGTAGACTACAACACTTCTACTATACAGAGATTGACATTTGTAGAATACAAACACTTCTACTGTACAGAGACTGACAGTTGTAGACTACAACACTTCTACTATACAGAGACTGACATTTGTAGACTACAACACTTCTACTATACAGAGACTGACATTTATAGACTACAAACACTTCTACTATACACAGACTGACATGTGTAGACTACAACACTTCTACTATACACAGACTGACATTTGTAGACTACAACACTTCTACTACACACAGACTGACATTTGTAGACTACAACACTTCTAATATACAGAGAATGATATTTGTAGACTACAACACGTCTACTATACAGAGACTGACATTTGTAGACTACAACACTTCTACTATACAGAGACTGACAATTGTAGACTACAACACTTCTACTATACAGAGACTGACATTTGTAGACTACAACACTTCTACTATACAGAGACTGACATTTGTAGACTACAACACTTCTACTATACAGAGACTGACAGTTGTAGTCTACAACACTTCTACTATACAGAGACTGACATTTATAGACTACAACACTTCTACTATATAGAGACTGACATTTGTAGACTACAAACACTTCTACTATACAGAGACTGATATTTGTAGACTACAACACTTCTACTATACAGAGACTGACATTTGTAGACTACAACACTTCTACTATACAGAGACTGACAATTGTAGACTACAACACTTCTACTATACAGAGACTGACATTTGTAGACTACATCATTTCTGCTATACAGAGACTGACATTTGTAGACTACAACACTTCTACTATACAGTGACTGACATTTATAGACTACAAACACTTCTACTATACAGAGACTGACAGTTGTAGATTAGAAACACTTCTACTATACAGAGACTGACATTTGTAGACTACAACACTTCTACTATACAGAGACTGACATTTGTAGACTACAACACTTCTACTATACAGAGACTGACATTTGTAGACTACAACACTTCTACAATACAGAGACTGACATTTGTAGACTACAACACTTCTACTATACAGTGACTGACATGTATAGACTACAAACACTTCTACTATACAGAGACTGACAGTTGTAGATTAGAAACACTTCTACTATACAGAGACTGACATTTGTAGACTACAACACTTCTACTATACAGAGACTGACATTTGTAGACTACAACACTTCTACTATACAGAGACTGACATTTGTAGACTACAACACTTCTACAATACAGAGACTGACATTTGTAGACTACAACACTTCTTCTATACAGAGACTGACAGTTGTAGTCTACAACACTTCTACTATACAGAGACTGACATTTGTTGACTACAACACTTCTACTACATAGAGACTGACATTTGTAGACTACAAACACTTCTACTATACAGATACTGACATTTGTAGACTACAACATTTCTAGTATACAGAGATTGACATTTGTAGACTACAAACACTTCTACTGTACAGAGACTGACAGTTGAAGACTACAACACTTCTACTATACAGAGACTGACATTTGTAGACTACAACACTTCTACTATACAGAGACTGACATTTATAGACTACAAACACTTCTACTATACACAGACTGACATGTGTAGACTACAACACTTCTACTATACACAGACTGTCATTTGTAGACTACAACACTTCTACTACACACAGACTGACATTTGTAGACTACAACACTTCTAATATACAGAGAATGGTATTTGTAGACTACAACACGTCTACTATACAGAGACTGACATTTGTAGACTACAACACTTCTACTATACAGAGACTGACATTTGTAGACTACAACACTTCTACTATACAGAGACTGACATTTATAGACTACAAACACTTCTACTATACAGAGACTGACATTTGTAGACTAAAACACTTCTACTATACAGAGACTGACAGTTGTAGACTACAAACACTTCTACTATACAGAGACTGACATTTGTAGACTACAACATTTCTACTACACAGAGACTGACATTTGTAGACTACAACACTTCTACTATACAGAGACTGACATTTGTAGACTACAACACTTCTACTATACAGAGACTGACATTTGTAGACTACAACACTTCTACTATACAGAGACTGACATTTGTAGACTACATCATTTCTACTATACAGAGACTGACATTTGTAGACTACAACACTTCTACTATACAGAGACTGACATTTGTAGACTACAAACACTTCTACTATACAGAGACTGACATTTGTAGAATACAACACTTCTACTATACAGAGACTGATATTTGTAGACTACAACACTTCTACTATACAGAGACTGACATTTGTAGACTACAACACTTCTACTATACAGAGACTGACAATTGTAGACTACAACACTTCTACTATACAGAGACTGACATTTGTAGACTACATCATTTCTACTATACAGAGACTGACATTTGTAGACTACAAACACTTCTACTATACAGAGACTGACATTTGTAGACTAAAACACTTCTACTATACAGAGACTGACAGTTGTAGACTACAAACACTTCTACTATACAGAGACTGATATTTGTAGACTACAAACACTTCTACTATACAGAGACTGACATTTGTAGACTACAACACTTCTACTATACAGAGACTGACATTTGTAGACTACAACACTTCTACTATACAGAGACTGACATTTGTAGACTACAACACTTCTACTATACAGAGACTGACATTTGTAGACTACAACACTTCTACTATACAGAGACTGACATTTGTAGACTACAACACTTCTAATATACAGAGACTGACATTTGTAGACTACAACACTTCTACTATACAGAGACTGACATTTATAGACTACAAACACTTCTACTATACAGAGACTGACATTTGTAGACTAAAACACTTCTACTATACAGAGACTGACAGTTGTAGACTACAAACACTTCTACTATACAGAGACTGACATTTGTAGACTACATACACTTCTACTATACAGAGACTGACATTTGTAGACTACAACACTTCTACTATACAGAGACTGACATTTGTAGACTACAACACTTCTACTATACAGAGACTGACATTTGTAGACTACAACACTTCTACTATACAGAGACTGACATTTGTAGACTACATCATTTCTACTATACAGAGACTGACATTTGTAGACTACAACACTTCTACTATACTGAGACTGACATTTATAGACTACAAACACTTCTACTATACAGAGACTGACATTTGTAGACTAAAACACTTCTACTATACAGAGACTGACAGCTGTAGACTACAAACACTTCTACTATACAGAGACTGACATTTGTAGACTACAACACTTCTACTATACAAAGACTGACTTTTGTAGACTACAACACTTCTACTATACAGAGACTGACATTTGTAGACTACAACACTTCTACTATACAGAGACTGACAGTTGTAGCCTACAACACTTCTACTATACAGAGACTGACATTTATAGACTACAACACTTCTACTATATACAGACTGACATTTGTAGACTACAAACACTTCTACTATACAGAGACTGACATTTGTAGACTACAACACTTCTACTATACAGAGACTGACATCTGTACACTACAACACTTCTACTATACAGAGACTGACATTTGTAGACTACAACACTTCTACTATACAGAGACTGACATTTGTAGACTACATCATTTCTACTATACAGAGACTGACAGTTGTAGATTAGAAACACTTCTACTATACAGAGACTGACATTTGTAGACTACAACACTTCTACTATACAGAGACTGACATTTGTAGACTACAACACTTCTACTATACAGAGACTGACATTTGTAGACTACAACACTTCTACAATACAGAGACTGACATTTGTAGACTACAACACTTCTACTATACAGTGACTGACATGTATAGACTACAAACACTTCTACTATACAGAGACTGACAGTTGTAGATTAGAAACACTTCTACTATACAGAGACTGACATTTGTAGACTACAACACTTCTACTATACAGAGACTGACATTTGTAGACTACAACACTTCTACTATACAGAGACTGACATTTGTAGACTACAACACTTCTACAATACAGAGACTGACATTTGTAGACTACAACACTTCTTCTATACAGAGACTGACAGTTGTAGTCTACAACACTTCTACTATACAGAGACTGACATTTGTTGACTACAACACTTCTACTACATAGAGACTGACATTTGTAGACTACAAACACTTCTACTATACAGATACTGACATTTGTAGACTACAACATTTCTACTATACAGAGATTGACATTTGTAGACTACAAACACTTCTACTGTACAGAGACTGACAGTTGTAGACTACAACACTTCTACTATACAGAGACTGACATTTGTAGACTACAACACTTCTACTATACAGAGACTGACATTTATAGACTACAAACACTTCTACTATACACAGACTGACATGTGTAGACTACAACACTTCTACTATACACAGACTGTCATTTGTAGACTACAACACTTCTACTACACACAGACTGACATTTGTAGACTACAACACTTCTAATATACAGAGAATGATATTTGTAGACTACAACACGTCTACTATACAGAGACTGACATTTGTAGACTACAACACTTCTACTATACAGAGACTGACATTTGTAGACTACAACACTTCTAATATACAGAGACTGACATTTGTAGACTACAACACTTCTACTATACAGAGACTGACATTTATAGACTACAAACACTTCTACTATACAGAGACTGACATTTGTAGACTAAAACACTTCTACTATACAGAGACTGACAGTTGTAGACTACAAACACTTCTACTATACAGAGACTGACATTTGTAGACTACAAACACTTCTACTATACAGAGACTGACATTTGTAGACTACAACACTTCTACTATACAGAGACTGACATTTGTAGACTACAACACTTCTACTATACAGAGACTGACATTTGTAGACTACAACACTTCTACTATACAGAGACTGACATTTGTAGACTACATCATTTCTACTATACAGAGACTGACATTTGTAGACTACAACACTTCTACTATACTGAGACTGACATTTATAGACTACAAACACTTCTACTATACAGAGACTGACATTTGTAGACTAAAACACTTCTACTATACAGAGACTGACAGCTGTAGACTACAAACACTTCTACTATACAGAGACTGACATTTGTAGACTACAACACTTCTACTATACAAAGACTGACTTTTGTAGACTACAACACTTCTACTATACAGAGACTGACATTTGTAGACTACAACACTTCTACTATACAGAGACTGACAGTTGTAGCCTACAACACTTCTACTATACAGAGACTGACATTTATAGACTACAACACTTCTACTATATACAGACTGACATTTGTAGACTACAAACACTTCTACTATACAGAGACTGACATTTGTAGACTACAACACTTCTACTATACAGAGACTGACATCTGTACACTACAACACTTCTACTATACAGAGACTGACATTTGTAGACTACAACACTTCTACTATACAGAGACTGACATTTGTAGACTACAACACTTCTACTATACAGAGACTGACATTTGTAGACTACATCATTTCTACTATACAGAGACTGACATTTGTAGACTACAACACTTCTACTATACAGTGACTGACATTTATAGACTACAAACACTTCTACTATACAGAGACTGACAGTTGTAGACTAGAAACACTTCTACTATACAGAGACTGACATTTGTAGACTACAACACTTCTACTATACAGAGACTGACATTTGTAGACTACAACACTTCTACTATACAGAGACTGACAGCTGTAGACTACAAACACTTCTACTATACAGAGACTGACATTTGTAGACTACAACACTTCTACTATACAGAGACTGACATTTGTAGACTACAACACTTCTACTATACAGAGACTGACATTTATAGACTACAAACACTTCTACTATACACAGACTGACATGTGTAGACTACAACACTTCTACTCTACACAGACTGACATTTGTAGACTACAACACTTCTACTATGCAGAGACTGACATTTGTAGACTACAACACTTCTACTATACAGAGACTGACTTTTATAGACTACAAACACTTCTACTATACAGAGACTGACATTTGTAGACTACAACACTTCTACTATACAGAGACTGACAGTTGTAGCCTACAACACTTCTACTATACAGAGACTGACATTTATAGCCTACAACACTTCTACTATACAGAGACTGACATTTATAGACTACAACACTTCTACTATACAGAGACTGACATTTGTAGACTACAACACTTCTACTATACAGAGACTGACAACTGTAGACTACAACACTTCTACTATACAGAGACTGACATTTGTAGACTACAACACTTCTACTATACAGAGACTGACATTTGTAGACTACAACACTTCTACTATACAGATACTGACAGTTGTAGTCTACAACACTTCTACTATACAGAGACTGACATTTATAGACTACAACACTTCTACTATATAGAGACTGACATTTGTAGACTACAAACACTTCTACTATACAGAGAATAACATTTGTAGACTACAACACTTCTACTATACTGAGACTGAAATTTGTAGACTACAACACTTTTACTATACAGAGACTGACAGTTGTAGACTACAACACTTATACAATACAGAGACTGACAGTTATATACTACAACACTTCTACTATACAGAGACTGACATTTGTAGACAACAAACACTTCAACTATACAGAGACTGACATTTTTAGACTGCAACACTTCTACTCTACAAAGACTGACATTTGTAGACTACAACACTTCTACTATACAGAGACTGACATTTGTAGACTACAACACTTCTACAATACAGAGATTTACATTTGTAGACTACAACACTTCTACTATACAGAGACTGACATGTGTAGACAAAACACTTCTACTATACAGAGACTGACAGTTGTAGACTAGAAACACTTCTACTATACAGAGACTGACATTTGTAGACTACAACACTTCTACTATACAGAGACTGACATTTGTAGACTACAACATTTCTACTACACAGAGACTGACATTTGTAGACTACAACACTTCTACTATACAGAGACTGACATTTGTAGACTACAACACTTCTACTATACAGAGACTGACATTTGTAGACTACAACACTTCTACTATACAGAGACTGACATTTGTAGACTACATCATTTCTACTATACAGAGACTGACATTTGTAGACTGCAACACTTCTACTATACAGAGACTGACATTTGTAGACTACAAACACTTCTACTATACAGAGACTGACATTTGTAGAATACAACACTTCTACTATACAGAGACTGATATTTGTAGACTACAACACTTCTACTATACAGAGACTGACATTTGTAGACTACAACACTTCTACTATACAGAGACTGACAATTGTAGACTACAACACTTCTACTATACAGAGACTGACATTTGTAGACTACATCATTTCTACTATACAGAGACTGACATTTGTAGACTACAAACACTTCTACTATACAGAGACTGACATTTGTAGATTAAAACACTTCTACTATACAGAGACTGACAGTTGTAGACTACAAACACTTCTACTATACAGAGACTGACATTTGTAGACTACAAACACTTCTACTATACAGAGACTGACATTTGTAGACTACAACACTTCTACTATACAGAGACTGACATTTGTAGACTACAACACTTCTACTATACAGAGACTGACAATTGTAGACTACAACACTTCTACTATACAGAGACTGACATTTGTAGACTACATCATTTCTACTATACAGAGACTGACATTTGTAGACTACAACACTTCTACTATACTGAGACTGACATTTATAGACTACAAACACTTCTACTATACAGAGACTGACATTTGTAGACTAAAACACTTCTACTATACAGAGACTGACAGCTGTAGACTACAAACACTTCTACTATACAGAGACTGACATTTGTAGACTACAACACTTCTACTATACAAAGACTGACTTTTGTAGACTACAACACTTCTACTATACAGAGACTGACATTTGTAGACTACAACACTTCTACTATACAGAGACTGACAGTTGTAGCCTACAACACTTCTACTATACAGAGACTGACATTTATAGACTACAACACTTCTACTATATACAGACTGACATTTGTAGACTACAAACACTTCTACTATACAGAGACTGACATTTGTAGACTACAACACTTCTACTATACAGATACTGACATCTGTACACTACAACACTTCCACTATACAGAGACTGACATTTGTAGACTACAACACTTCTACTATACAGAGACTGACATTTGTAGACTACAACACTTCTACTATACAGAGACTGACATTTGTAGACTACATCATTTCTACTATACAGAGACTGACATTTGTAGACTACAACACTTCTACTATACAGTGACTGACATTTATAGACTACAAACACTTCTACTATACAGAGACTGACAGTTGTAGACTAGAAACACTTCTACTATACAGAGACTGACATTTGTAGACTACAACACTTCTACTATACAGAGACTGACATTTGTAGACTACAACACTTCTACTATACAGAGACTGACAGCTGTAGACTACAAACACTTCTACTATACAGAGACTGACATTTGTAGACTACAACACTTCTACTATACAGAGACTGACATTTGTAGACTACAACACTTCTACTATACAGAGACTGACATTTATAGACTACAAACACTTCTACTATACACAGACTGACATGTGTAGACTACAACACTTCTACTCTACACAGACTGACATTTGTAGACTACAACACTTCTACTATGCAGAGACTGACATTTGTAGACTACAACACTTCTACTATACAGAGACTGACTTTTATAGACTACAAACACTTCTACAATACAGAGACTGACATTTGTAGACTACAACACTTCTACTATACAGAGACTGACAGTTGTAGCCTACAACACTTCTACTATACAGAGACTGACATTTGTAGACTACATCATTTCTACTATACAGAGACTGACATTTGTAGACTACAAACACTTCTACTATACAGAGACTGACATTTGTAGATTAAAACACTTCTACTATACAGAGACTGACAGTTGTAGACTACAAACACTTCTACTATACAGAGACTGACATTTGTAGACTACAAACACTTCTACTATACAGAGACTGACATTTGTAGACTACAACACTTCTACTATACAGAGACTGACATTTGTAGACTACAACACTTCTACTATACAGAGACTGACAATTGTAGACTACAACACTTCTACTATACAGAGACTGACATTTGTAGACTACATCATTTCTACTATACAGAGACTGACATTTGTAGACTACAACACTTCTACTATACTGAGACTGACATTTATAGACTACAAACACTTCTACTATACAGAGACTGACATTTGTAGACTAAAACACTTCTACTATACAGAGACTGACAGCTGTAGACTACAAACACTTCTACTATACAGAGACTGACATTTGTAGACTACAACACTTCTACTATACAAAGACTGACTTTTGTAGACTACAACACTTCTACTATACAGAGACTGACATTTGTAGACTACAACACTTCTACTATACAGAGACTGACAGTTGTAGCCTACAACACTTCTACTATACAGAGACTGACATTTATAGACTACAACACTTCTACTATATACAGACTGACATTTGTAGACTACAAACACTTCTACTATACAGAGACTGACATTTGTAGACTACAACACTTCTACTATACAGATACTGACATCTGTACACTACAACACTTCTACTATACAGAGACTGACATTTGTAGACTACAACACTTCTACTATACAGAGACTGACATTTGTAGACTACAACACTTCTACTATACAGAGACTGACATTTGTAGACTACATCATTTCTACTATACAGAGACTGACATTTGTAGACTACAACACTTCTACTATACAGTGACTGACATTTATAGACTACAAACACTTCTACTATACAGAGACTGACAGTTGTAGACTAGAAACACTTCTACTATACAGAGACTGACATTTGTAGACTACAACACTTCTACTATACAGAGACTGACATTTGTAGACTACAACACTTCTACTATACAGAGACTGACAGCTGTAGACTACAAACACTTCTACTATACAGAGACTGACATTTGTAGACTACAACACTTCTACTATACAGAGACTGACATTTGTAGACTACAACACTTCTACTATACAGAGACTGACATTTATAGACTACAAACACTTCTACTATACACAGACTGACATGTGTAGACTACAACACTTCTACTCTACACAGACTGACATTTGTAGACTACAACACTTCTACTATGCAGAGACTGACATTTGTAGACTACAACACTTCTACTATACAGAGACTGACTTTTATAGACTACAAACACTTCTACAATACAGAGACTGACATTTGTAGACTACAACACTTCTACTATACAGAGACTGACAGTTGTAGCCTACAACACTTCTACTATACAGAGACTGACATTTATAGCCTACAACACTTCTACTATACTGAGACTGACATTTATAGACTACAACACTTCTACTATACAGAGACTGACATTTGTAGACTACAACACTTCTACTATACAGAGACTGACAACTGTAGACTACAACACTTCTACTATACAGAGACTGACATTTGTAGACTACAACACTTCTACTATACAGAGACTGACATTTGTAGACTACAACACTTCTACTATACAGATACTGACAGTTGTAGTCTACAACACTTCTACTATACAGAGACTGACATTTATAGACTACAACACTTCTACTATATAGAGACTGACATTTGTAGACTACAAACACTTCTACTATACAGAGAATAACATTTGTAGACTACAACACTTCTACTATACTGAGACTGAAATTTGTAGACTACAACACTTTTACTATACAGAGACTGACAGTTGTAGACTACAACACTTATACAATACAGAGACTGACAGTTATATACTACAACACTTCTACTATACAGAGACTGACATTTGTAGACAACAAACACTTCAACTATACAGAGACTGACATTTTTAGACTGCAACACTTCTACTCTACAAAGACTGACATTTGTAGACTACAACACTTCTACTATACAGAGACTGACATTTGTAGACTACAACACTTCTACAATACAGAGATTTACATTTGTAGACTACAACACTTCTACTATACAGAGACTGACATGTGTAGACAAAACACTTCCACTATACAGAGACTGACAGTTGTAGACTAGAAACACTTCTACTATACAGAGACTGACATTTGTAGACTACAACACTTCTACTATACAGAGACTGACATTTGTAGACTACAACATTTCTACTACACAGAGACTGACATTTGTAGACTACAACACTTCTACTATACAGAGACTGACATTTGTAGACTACAACACTTCTACTATACAGAGACTGATATTTGTAGACTACAACACTTCTACTATACAGAGACTGACATTTGTAGACTACATCATTTCTACTATACAGAGACTGACATTTGTAGACTACAACACTTCTACTATACAGAGACTGACATTTGTAGACTACAAACACTTCTACTATACAGAGACTGACATTTGTAGAATACAACACTTCTACTATACAGAGACTGATATTTGTAGACTACAACACTTCTACTATACAGAGACTGACATTTGTAGACTACAACACTTCTACTATACAGAGACTGACAATTGTAGACTACAACACTTCTACTATACAGAGACTGACATTTGTAGACTACATCATTTCTACTATACAGAGACTGACATTTGTAGACTACAAACACTTCTACTATACAGAGACTGACATTTGTAGACTAAAACACTTCTACTATACAGAGACTGACAGTTGTAGACTACAAACACTTCTACTATACAGAGACTGACATTTGTAGACTACAAACACTTCTACTATACAGAGACTGACATTTGTAGACTACAACACTTCTACTATACAGAGACTGACATTTGTAGACTACAACACTTCTACTATACAGAGACTGACATTTGTAGACTACAACACTTCTACTATACAGAGACTGACATTTGTAGACTACATCATTTCTACTATACAGAGACTGACATTTGTAGACTACAACACTTCTACTATACTGAGACTGACATTTATAGACTACAAACACTTCTACTATACAGAGACTGACATTTGTAGACTAAAACACTTCTACTATACAGAGACTGACAGCTGTAGACTACAAACACTTCTACTATACAGAGACTGACATTTGTAGACTACAACACTTCTACTATACAAAGACTGACTTTTGTAGACTACAACACTTCTACTATACAGAGACTGACATTTGTAGACTACAACACTTCTACTATACAGAGACTGACAGTTGTAGCCTACAACACTTCTACTATACAGAGACTGACATTTATAGACTACAACACTTCTACTATATACAGACTGACATTTGTAGACTACAAACACTTCTACTATACAGAGACTGACATTTGTAGACTACAACACTTCTACTATACAGAGACTGACATCTGTACACTACAACACTTCTACTATACAGAGACTGATATTTATAGACTACAACACTTCTACTATACAGAGACTGACAGTTGTAGACTACAACACTTCTACTATACAGAGACTGACATTTGTAGACTACAACACTTCTACTATACAGAGACTGACAGCTGTAGACTACAAACACTTCTACTATACAGAGACTGACATTTGTAGACTACAACACTTCTACTATACAGAGACTGACATTTGTAGACTACAACACTTCTACTATACAGAGACTGACATTTTTAGACTGCAACACTTCTACTCTACAAAGACTGACATTTGTAGACTACAACACTTCTACTATACAGAGACTGACATTTGTATACTACAACACTTCTACAATACAGAGATTTACATTTGTAGACTACAACACTTCTACTATACAGAGACTGACATGTGTAGACAAAACACTTCTACTATACAGAGACTGACATTTGTAGACTACAACACTTCTACTATACAGAGACTGACAGTTGTAGCCTACAACACTTCTACTATACAGAGACTGACATTTATAGCCTACAACACTTCTACTATACAGAGACTGACATTTATAGACTACAACACTTCTACTATACAGAGACTGACATTTGTAGACTACAACACTTCTACTATACAGAGACTGACAACTGTAGACTACAACACTTCTACTATACAGAGACTGACATTTGTTGACTACAACACTTCTACTACATAGAGACTGACATTTGTAGACTACAAACACTTCTACTATACAGATACTGACATTTGTATACTACAACATTTCTACTATACAGAGATTGACATTTGTAGACTACAAACACTTCTACTGTACAGAGACTGACAGTTGTAGACTACAACACTTCTACTATACAGAGACTGACATCTGTACACTACAACACTTCTACGATACAGAGACTGACATTTGTAGACTACAACACTTCTACTATACAGAGATTGACATTTGTAGACTACAAACACTTCTACTGTACAGAGACTGACAGTTGTAGACTACAACACTTCTACTATACAGAGACTGACATTTGTAGACTACAACACTTCTACTATACAGAGACTGACATTTGTAGACTACAACACTTCTACTATACAGAGACTGACATTTGTAGACTACATCATTTCTACTATACAGAGACTGACATTTGTAGACTACAACACTTCTACTATACTGAGACTGACATTTATAGACTACAAACACTTCTACTATACAGAGACTGACATTTGTAGACTAAAACACTTCTACTATACAGAGACTGACAGTTGTAGCCTACAACACTTCTACTATACAGAGACTGACATTTATAGACTACAACACTTCTACTATATACAGACTGACATTTGTAGACTACAAACACTTCTACTATACAGAGACTGACATTTGTAGACTACAACACTTCTACTATACAGAGACTGACATTTGTAGACTACAACACTTCTACTATACAGAGACTGACATTTGTAGACTACATCATTTCTTCTATACAGAGACTGACAGTTGTAGTCTACAACACTTCTACTATACAGAGACTGACATTTGTAGACTACAACACTTCTACTATACAGAGACTGACATTTGTAGACTACAACACTTCTACTATACAGAGACTGACATTTGTAGACTACATCATTTCTACTATACAGAGACTGACATTTGTAGACTACAACACTTCTACTATACTGAGACTGACATTTATAGACTACAAACACTTCTACTATACAGAGACTGACATTTGTAGACTAAAACACTTCTACTATACAGAGACTGACAGTTGTAGCCTACAACACTTCTACTATACAGAGACTGACATTTATAGACTACAACACTTCTACTATATACAGACTGACATTTGTAGACTACAAACACTTCTACTATACAGAGACTGACATTTGTAGACTACAACACTTCTACTATACAGAGACTGACATTTGTAGACTACAACACTTCTACTATACAGAGACTGACATTTGTAGACTACATCATTTCTTCTATACAGAGACTGACAGTTGTAGTCTACAACACTTCTACTATACAGAGACTGACATTTGTTGACTACAACACTTCTACTATACAGAGACTGACATTTGTAGACTACAACACTTCTACTATACAGAGACTGACATTTGTAGACTACAACACTTCTACAATACAGAGACTGACATTTGTAGACTACAACACTTCTACTATACAGTGACTGACATGTATAGACTACAAACACTTCTACTATACAGAGACTGACAGTTGTAGATTAGAAACACTTCTACTATACAGAGACTGACATTTGTAGACTACAACACTTCTACTATACAGAGACTGACATTTGTAGACTACAACACTTCTACTATACAGAGACTGACATTTGTAGACTACAACACTTCTACAATACAGAGACTGACATTTGTAGACTACAACACTTCTTCTATACAGAGACTGACAGTTGTAGTCTACAACACTTCTACTATACAGAGACTGACATTTGTTGACTACAACACTTCTACTACATAGAGACTGACATTTGTAGACTACAAACACTTCTACTATACAGATACTGACATTTGTAGACTACAACATTTCTACTATACAGAGATTGACATTTGTAGACTACAAACACTTCTACTGTACAGAGACTGACAGTTGTAGACTACAACACTTCTACTATACAGAGACTGACATTTGTAGACTACAACACTTCTACTATACAGAGACTGACATTTATAGACTACAAACACTTCTACTATACACAGACTGACATGTGTAGACTACAACACTTCTACTATACACAGACTGTCATTTGTAGACTACAACACTTCTACTACACACAGACTGACATTTGTAGACTACAACACTTCTAATATACAGAGAATGATATTTGTAGACTACAACACGTCTACTATACAGAGACTGACATTTGTAGACTACAACACTTCTACTATACAGAGACTGACATTTGTAGACTACAACACTTCTAATATACAGAGACTGACATTTGTAGACTACAACACTTCTACTATACAGAGACTGACATTTATAGACTACAAACACTTCTACTATACAGAGACTGACATTTGTAGACTAAAACACTTCTACTATACAGAGACTGACAGTTGTAGACTACAAACACTTCTACTATACAGAGACTGACATTTGTAGACTACAAACACTTCTACTATACAGAGACTGACATTTGTAGACTACAACACTTCTACTATACAGAGACTGACATTTGTAGACTACAACACTTCTACTATACAGAGACTGACATTTGTAGACTACAAAACTTCTACTATACAGAGACTGACATTTGTAGACTACATCATTTCTACTATACAGAGACTGACATTTGTAGACTACAACACTTCTACTATACTGAGACTGACATTTATAGACTACAAACACTTCTACTATACAGAGACTGACATTTGTAGACTAAAACACTTCTACTATACAGAGACTGACAGCTGTAGACTACAAACACTTCTACTATACAGAGACTGACATTTGTAGACTACAACACTTCTACTATACAAAGACTGACTTTTGTAGACTACAACACTTCTACTATACAGAGACTGACATTTGTAGACTACAACACTTCTACTATACAGAGACTGACAGTTGTAGCCTACAACACTTCTACTATACAGAGACTGACATTTATAGACTACAACACTTCTACTATATACAGACTGACATTTGTAGACTACAAACACTTCTACTATACAGAGACTGACATTTGTAGACTACAACACTTCTACTATACAGAGACTGACATCTGTACACTACAACACTTCTACTATACAGAGATTGACATTTGTAGACTACAAACACTTCTACTGTACAGAGACTGACAGTTGTAGACTACAACACTTCTACTATACAGAGACTGACATCTGTACACTACAACACTTCTACAATACAGAGACTGACATTTGTAGACTACAACACTTCTACTATACAGAGATTGACATTTGTAGACTACAAACACTTCTACTGTACAGAGACTGACAGTTGTAGACTACAACACTTCTACTATACAGAGACTGACATTTGTAGACTACAACACTTCTACTATACAGAGACTGACATTTGTAGACTACAACACTTCTACTATACAGAGACTGACATTTGTAGACTACATCATTTCTACTATACAGAGACTGACATTTGTAGACTACAACACTTCTACTATACTGAGACTGACATTTATAGACTACAAACACTTCTACTATACAGAGACTGACATTTGTAGACTAAAACACTTCTACTATACAGAGACTGACAGTTGTAGCCTACAACACTTCTACTATACAGAGACTGACATTTATAGACTACAACACTTCTACTATATACAGACTGACATTTGTAGACTACAAACACTTCTACTATACAGAGACTGACATTTGTAGACTACAACACTTCTACTATACAGAGACTGACATTTGTAGACTACAACACTTCTACTATACAGAGACTGACATTTGTAGACTACATCATTTCTTCTATACAGAGACTGACAGTTGTAGTCTACAACAGTTCTACTATACAGAGACTGACATTTGTAGACTACAACACTTCTACTATACAGAGACTGACATTTGTAGACTACAACACTTCTACTATACAGAGACTGACATTTGTAGACTACATCATTTCTACTATACAGAGACTGACATTTGTAGACTACAACACTTCTACTATACTGAGACTGACATTTATAGACTACAAACACTTCTACTATACAGAGACTGACATTTGTAGACTAAAACACTTCTACTATACAGAGACTGACAGTTGTAGCCTACAACACTTCTACTATACAGAGACTGACATTTATAGACTACAACACTTCTACTATATACAGACTGACATTTGTAGACTACAAACACTTCTACTATACAGAGACTGACATTTGTAGACTACAACACTTCTACTATACAGAGACTGACATTTGTAGACTACAACACTTCTACTATACAGAGACTGACATTTGCAGACTACATCATTTCTTCTATACAGAGACTGACAGTTGTAGTCTACAACACTTCTACTATACAGAGACTGACATTTGTTGACTACAACACTTCTACTATACAGAGACTGACATTTGTAGACTACAACACTTCTACTATACAGAGACTGACATTTGTAGACTACAACACTTCTACAATACAGAGACTGACATTTGTAGACTACAACACTTCTACTATACAGTGACTGACATGTATAGACTACAAACACTTCTACTATACAGAGACTGACAGTTGTAGATTAGAAACACTTCTACTATACAGAGACTGACATTTGTAGACTACAACACTTCTACTATACAGAGACTGACATTTGTAGACTACAACACTTCTACTATACAGAGACTGACATTTGTAGACTACAACACTTCTACAATACAGAGACTGACATTTGTAGACTACAACACTTCTTCTATACAGAGACTGACAGTTGTAGTCTACAACACTTCTACTATACAGAGACTGACATTTGTTGACTACAACACTTCTACTACATAGAGACTGACATTTGTAGACTACAAACACTTCTACTATACAGATACTGACATTTGTAGACTACAACATTTCTACTATACAGAGATTGACATTTGTAGACTACAAACACTTCTACTGTACAGAGACTGACAGTTGTAGACTACAACACTTCTACTATACAGAGACTGACATTTGTAGACTACAACACTTCTACTATACAGAGACTGACATTTATAGACTACAAACACTTCTACTATACACAGACTGACATGTGTAGACTACAACACTTCTACTATACACAGACTGTCATTTGTAGACTACAACACTTCTACTACACACAGACTGACATTTGTAGACTACAACACTTCTAATATACAGAGAATGATATTTGTAGACTACAACACGTCTACTATACAGAGACTGACATTTGTAGACTACAACACTTCTACTATACAGAGACTGACATTTGTAGACTACAACACTTCTAATATACAGAGACTGACATTTGTAGACTACAACACTTCTACTATACAGAGACTGACATTTATAGACTACAAACACTTCTACTATACAGAGACTGACATTTGTAGACTAAAACACTTCTACTATACAGAGACTGACAGTTGTAGACTACAAACACTTCTACTATACAGAGACTGACATTTGTAGACTACAAACACTTCTACTATACAGAGACTGACATTTGTAGACTACAACACTTCTACTATACAGAGACTGACATTTGTAGACTACAACACTTCTACTATACAGAGACTGACATTTGTAGACTACAAAACTTCTACTATACAGAGACTGACATTTGTAGACTACATCATTTCTACTATACAGAGACTGACATTTGTAGACTACAACACTTCTACTATACTGAGACTGACATTTATAGACTACAAACACTTCTACTATACAGAGAAGGACATTTGTAGACTAAAACACTTCTACTATACAGAGACTGACAGCTGTAGACTACAAACACTTCTACTATACAGAGACTGACATTTGTAGACTACAACACTTCTACTATACAAAGACTGACTTTTGTAGACTACAACACTTCTACTATACAGAGACTGACATTTGTAGACTACAACACTTCTACTATACAGAGACTGACAGTTGTAGCCTACAACACTTCTACTATACAGAGACTGACATTTATAGACTACAACACTTCTACTATATACAGACTGACATTTGTAGACTACAAACACTTCTACTATACAGAGACTGACATTTGTAGACTACAACACTTCTACTATACAGAGACTGACATCTGTACACTACAACACTTCTACTATACAGAGACTGACATTTGTAGACTACAACACTTCTACTATACAGAGACTGACATTTGTAGACTACAACACTTCTACTATACAGAGACTGACATTTGTAGACTACATCATTTCTACTATACAGAGACTGACAGTTGTAGATTAGAAACACTTCTACTATACAGAGACTGACATTTGTAGACTACAACACTTCTACTATACAGAGACTGACATTTGTAGACTACAACACTTCTACTATACAGAGACTGACATTTGTAGACTACAACACTTCTACAATACAGAGACTGACATTTGTAGACTACAACACTTCTACTATACAGTGACTGACATGTATAGACTACAAACACTTCTACTATACAGAGACTGACAGTTGTAGATTAGAAACACTTCTACTATACAGAGACTGACATTTGTAGACTACAACACTTCTACTATACAGAGACTGACATTTGTAGACTACAACACTTCTACTATACAGAGACTGACATTTGTAGACTACAACACTTCTACAATACAGAGTCTGACATTTGTAGACTACAACACTTCTTCTATACAGAGACTGACAGTTGTAGTCTACAACACTTCTACTATACAGAGACTGACATTTGTTGACTACAACACTTCTAATATACAGAGAATGATATTTGTAGACTACAACACGTCTACTATACAGAGACTGACATTTGTAGACTACAACACTTCTACTATACAAAGACTGACATTTGTAGACTACAACACTTCTAATATACAGAGACTGACATTTGTAGACTACAACACTTCTACTATACAGAGACTGACATTTATAGACTACAAACACTTCTACTATACAGAGACTGACATTTGTAGACTAAAACACTTCTACTATACAGAGACTGACATTTGTAGACTACAAACACTTCTACTATACAGAGACTGACATTTGTAGACTACAAACACTTCTACTATACAGAGACTGACATTTGTAGACTACAACACTTCTACTATACAGAGACTGACATTTGTAGACTACAACACTTCTACTATACAGAGACTGACATTTGTAGACTACAAAACTTCTACTATACAGAGACTGACATTTGTAGACTACATCATTTCTACTATACAGAGACTGACATTTGTAGACTACAACACTTCTACTATACTGAGACTGACATTTATAGACTACAAACACTTCTACTGTACAGAGACTGACATTTGTAGACTAAAACACTTCTACTATACAGAGACTGACAGCTGTAGACTACAAACACTTCTACTATACAGAGACTGACATTTGTAGACTACAACACTTCTACTATACAAAGACTGACTTTTGTAGACTACAACACTTCTACTATACAGAGACTGACATTTGTAGACTACAACACTTCTACTATACAGAGACTGACAGTTGTAGCCTACAACACTTCTACTATACAGAGACTGACATTTATAGACTACAACACTTCTACTATATACAGACTGACATTTGTAGACTACAAACACTTCTACTATACAGAGACTGACATTTGTAGACTACAACACTTCTACTATACAGAGACTGACATTTGTAGACTACAACACTTCTACTATACAGAGACTGACATTTGTAGACTACATCATTTCTTCTATACAGAGACTGACAGTTGTAGTCTACAACACTTCTACTATACAGAGACTGACATTTGTTGACTACAACACTTCTACTATACAGAGACTGACATTTGTAGACTACAACACTTCTACTATACAGAGACTGACATTTGTAGACTACAACACTTCTACAATACAGAGACTGACATTTGTAGACTACAACACTTCTACTATACAGTGACTGACATGTATAGACTACAAACACTTCTACTATACAGAGACTGACAGTTGTAGATTAGAAACACTTCTACTATACAGAGACTGACATTTGTAGACTACAACACTTCTACTATACAGAGACTGACATTTGTAGACTACAACACTTCTACTATACAGAGACTGACATTTGTAGACTACAACACTTCTACAATACAGAGACTGACATTTGTAGACTACAACACTTCTTCTATACAGAGACTGACAGTTGTAGTCTACAACACTTCTACTATACAGAGACTGACATTTGTTGACTACAACACTTCTACTACATAGAGACTGACATTTGTAGACTACAAACACTTCTACTATACAGATACTGACATTTGTAGACTACAACATTTCTACTATACAGAGATTGACATTTGTAGACTACAAACACTTCTACTGTACAGAGACTGACAGTTGTAGACTACAACACTTCTACTATACAGAGACTGACATTTGTAGACTACAACACTTCTACTATACAGAGACTGACATTTATAGACTACAAACACTTCTACTATACACAGACTGACATGTGTAGACTACAACACTTCTACTATACACAGACTGTCATTTGTAGACTACAACACTTCTACTACACACAGACTGACATTTGTAGACTACAACACTTCTAATATACAGAGAATGATATTTGTAGACTACAACACGTCTACTATACAGAGACTGACATTTGTAGACTACAACACTTCTACTATACAGAGACTGACATTTGTAGACTACAACACTTCTAATATACAGAGACTGACATTTGTAGACTACAACACTTCTACTATACAGAGACTGACATTTATAGACTACAAACACTTCTACTATACAGAGACTGACATTTGTAGACTAAAACACTTCTACTATACAGAGACTGACAGTTGTAGACTACAAACACTTCTACTATACAGAGACTGACATTTGTAGACTACAAACACTTCTACTATACAGAGACTGACATTTGTAGACTACAACACTTCTACTATACAGAGACTGACATTTGTAGACTACAACACTTCTACTATACAGAGACTGACATTTGTAGACTACAAAACTTCTACTATACAGAGACTGACATTTGTAGACTACATCATTTCTACTATACAGAGACTGACATTTGTAGACTACAACACTTCTACTATACTGAGACTGACATTTATAGACTACAAACACTTCTACTATACAGAGACTGACATTTGTAGACTAAAACACTTCTACTATACAGAGACTGACAGCTGTAGACTACAAACACTTCTACTATACAGAGACTGACATTTGTAGACTACAACACTTCTACTATACAAAGACTGACTTTTGTAGACTACAACACTTCTACTATACAGAGACTGACATTTGTAGACTACAACACTTCTACTATACAGAGACTGACAGTTGTAGCCTACAACACTTCTACTATACAGAGACTGACATTTATAGACTACAACACTTCTACTATATACAGACTGACATTTGTAGACTACAAACACTTCTACTATACAGAGACTGACATTTGTAGACTACAACACTTCTACTATACAGAGACTGACATCTGTACACTACAACACTTCTACTATACAGAGACTGACATTTGTAGACTACAACACTTCTACTATACAGAGACTGACATTTGTAGACTACAACACTTCTACTATACAGAGACTGACATTTGTAGACTACATCATTTCTACTATACAGAGACTGACAGTTGTAGATTAGAAACACTTCTACTATACAGAGACTGACATTTGTAGACTACAACACTTCTACTATACAGAGACTGACATTTGTAGACTACAACACTTCTACTATACAGAGACTGACATTTGTAGACTACAACACTTCTACAATACAGAGACTGACATTTGTAGACTACAACACTTCTACTATACAGTGACTGACATGTATAGACTACAAACACTTCTACTATACAGAGACTGACAGTTGTAGATTAGAAACACTTCTACTATACAGAGACTGACATTTGTAGACTACAACACTTCTACTATACAGAGACTGACATTTGTAGACTACAACACTTCTACTATACAGAGACTGACATTTGTAGACTACAACACTTCTACAATACAGAGTCTGACATTTGTAGACTACAACACTTCTTCTATACAGAGACTGACAGTTGTAGTCTACAACACTTCTACTATACAGAGACTGACATTTGTTGACTACAACACTTCTAATATACAGAGAATGATATTTGTAGACTACAACACGTCTACTATACAGAGACTGACATTTGTAGACTACAACACTTCTACTATACAGAGACTGACATTTGTAGACTACAACACTTCTAATATACAGAGACTGACATTTGTAGACTACAACACTTCTACTATACAGAGACTGACATTTATAGACTACAAACACTTCTACTATACAGAGACTGACATTTGTAGACTAAAACACTTCTACTATACAGAGACTGACATTTGTAGACTACAAACACTTCTACTATACAGAGACTGACATTTGTAGACTACAAACACTTCTACTATACAGAGACTGACATTTGTAGACTACAACACTTCTACTATACAGAGACTGACATTTGTAGACTACAACACTTCTACTATACAGAGACTGACATTTGTAGACTACAAAACTTCTACTATACAGAGACTGACATTTGTAGACTACATCATTTCTACTATACAGAGACTGACATTTGTAGACTACAACACTTCTACTATACTGAGACTGACATTTATAGACTACAAACACTTCTACTGTACAGAGACTGACATTTGTAGACTAAAACACTTCTACTATACAGAGACTGACAGCTGTAGACTACAAACACTTCTACTATACAGAGACTGACATTTGTAGACTACAACACTTCTACTATACAAAGACTGACTTTTGTAGACTACAACACTTCTACTATACAGAGACTGACATTTGTAGACTACAACACTTCTACTATACAGAGACTGACAGTTGTAGCCTACAACACTTCTACTATACAGAGACTGACATTTATAGACTACAACACTTCTACTATATACAGACTGACATTTGTAGACTACAAACACTTCTACTATACAGAGACTGACATTTGTAGACTACAACACTTCTACTATACAGAGACTGACATCTGTACACTACAACACTTCTACTATACAGAGACTGACATTTGTAGACTACAACACTTCTACTATACAGAGACTGACATTTGTAGACTACAACACTTCTACTATACAGAGACTGACATTTGTAGACTACATCATTTCTACTATACAGAGACTGACAGTTGTAGATTAGAAACACTTCTACTATACAGAGACTGACATTTGTAGACTACAACACTTCTACTATACAGAGACTGACATTTGTAGACTACAACACTTCTACTATACAGAGACTGACATTTGTAGACTACAACACTTCTACAATACAGAGACTGACATTTGTAGACTACAACACTTCTACTATACAGTGACTGACATGTATAGACTACAAACACTTCTACTATACAGAGACTGACAGTTGTAGATTAGAAACACTTCTACTATACAGAGACTGACATTTGTAGACTACAACACTTCTACTATACAGAGACTGACATTTGTAGACTACAACACTTCTACTATACAGAGACTGACATTTGTAGACTACAACACTTCTACAATACAGAGTCTGACATTTGTAGACTACAACACTTCTTCTATACAGAGACTGACAGTTGTAGTCTACAACACTTCTACTATACAGAGACTGACATTTGTTGACTACAACACTTCTAATATACAGAGAATGATATTTGTAGACTACAACACGTCTACTATACAGAGACTGACATTTGTAGACTACAACACTTCTACTATACAGAGACTGACATTTGTAGACTACAACACTTCTAATATACAGAGACTGACATTTGTAGACTACAACACTTCTACTATACAGAGACTGACATTTATAGACTACAAACACTTCTACTATACAGAGACTGACATTTGTAGACTAAAACACTTCTACTATACAGAGACTGACATTTGTAGACTACAAACACTTCTACTATACAGAGACTGACATTTGTAGACTACAAACACTTCTACTATACAGAGACTGACATTTGTAGACTACAACACTTCTACTATACAGAGACTGACATTTGTAGACTACAACACTTCTACTATACAGAGACTGACATTTGTAGACTACAAAACTTCTACTATACAGAGACTGACATTTGTAGACTACATCATTTCTACTATACAGAGACTGACATTTGTAGACTACAACACTTCTACTATACTGAGACTGACATTTATAGACTACAAACACTTCTACTGTACAGAGACTGACATTTGTAGACTAAAACACTTCTACTATACAGAGACTGACAGCTGTAGACTACAAACACTTCTACTATACAGAGACTGACATTTGTAGACTACAACACTTCTACTATACAAAGACTGACTTTTGTAGACTACAACACTTCTACTATACAGAGACTGACATTTGTAGACTACAACACTTCTACTATACAGAGACTGACAGTTGTAGCCTACAACACTTCTACTATACAGAGACTGACATTTATAGACTACAACACTTCTACTATATACAGACTGACATTTGTAGACTACAAACACTTCTACTATACAGAGACTGACATTTGTAGACTACAACACTTCTACTATACAGAGACTGACATCTGTACACTACAACACTTCTACTATACAGAGACTGACATTTGTAGACTACAACACTTCTACTATACAGAGACTGACATTTGTAGACTACAACACTTCTACTATACAGAGACTGACATTTGTAGACTACATCATTTCTACTATACAGAGACTGACAGTTGTAGATTAGAAACACTTCTACTATACAGAGACTGACATTTGTAGACTACAACACTTCTACTATACAGAGACTGACATTTGTAGACTACAACACTTCTACTATACAGAGACTGACATTTGTAGACTACAACACTTCTACAATACAGAGACTGACATTTGTAGACTACAACACTTCTACTATACAGTGACTGACATGTATAGACTACAAACACTTCTACTATACAGAGACTGACAGTTGTAGATTAGAAACACTTCTACTATACAGAGACTGACATTTGTAGACTACAACACTTCTACTAAACAGAGACTGACATTTGTAGACTACAACACTTCTACTATACAGAGACTGACATTTGTAGACTACAACACTTCTACTATACAGAGACTGACATTTGTAGACTACATCATTTCTTCTATACAGAGACTGACAGTTGTAGTCTACAACACTTCTACTATACAGAGACTGACATTTGTTGACTACAACACTTCTACTATACAGAGACTGACATTTGTAGACTACAACACTTCTACTATACAGAGACTGACATTTGTAGACTACAACACTTCTACAATACAGAGACTGACATTTGTAGACTACAACACTTCTACTATACAGTGACTGACATGTATAGACTACAAACACTTCTACTATACAGAGACTGACAGTTGTAGATTAGAAACACTTCTACTATACAGAGACTGACATTTGTAGACTACAACACTTCTACTATACAGAGACTGACATTTGTAGACTACAACACTTCTACTATACAGAGACTGACATTTGTAGACTACAACACTTCTACAATACAGAGACTGACATTTGTAGACTACAACACTTCTTCTATACAGAGACTGACAGTTGTAGTCTACAACACTTCTACTATACAGAGACTGACATTTGTTGACTACAACACTTCTACTACATAGAGACTGACATTTGTAGACTACAAACACTTCTACTATACAGATACTGACATTTGTAGACTACAACATTTCTACTATACAGAGATTGACATTTGTAGACTACAAACACTTCTACTGTACAGAGACTGACAGTTGTAGACTACAACACTTCTACTATACAGAGACTGACATTTGTAGACTACAACACTTCTACTATACAGAGACTGACATTTATAGACTACAAACACTTCTACTATACACAGACTGACATGTGTAGACTACAACACTTCTACTATACACAGACTGTCATTTGTAGACTACAACACTTCTACTACACACAGACTGACATTTGTAGACTACAACACTTCTAATATACAGAGAATGATATTTGTAGACTACAACACGTCTACTATACAGAGACTGACATTTGTAGACTACAACACTTCTACTATACAGAGACTGACATTTGTAGACTACAACACTTCTAATATACAGAGACTGACATTTGTAGACTACAACACTTCTACTATACAGAGACTGACATTTATAGACTACAAACACTTCTACTATACAGAGACTGACATTTGTAGACTAAAACACTTCTACTATACAGAGACTGACAGTTGTAGACTACAAACACTTCTACTATACAGAGACTGACATTTGTAGACTACAAACACTTCTACTATACAGAGACTGACATTTGTAGACTACAACACTTCTACTATACAGAGACTGACATTTGTAGACTACAACACTTCTACTATACAGAGACTGACATTTGTAGACTACAAAACTTCTACTATACAGAGACTGACATTTGTAGACTACATCATTTCTACTATACAGAGACTGACATTTGTAGACTACAACACTTCTACTATACTGAGACTGACATTTATAGACTACAAACACTTCTACTATACAGAGACTGACATTTGTAGACTAAAACACTTCTACTATACAGAGACTGACAGCTGTAGACTACAAACACTTCTACTATACAGAGACTGACATTTGTAGACTACAACACTTCTACTATACAAAGACTGACTTTTGTAGACTACAACACTTCTACTATACAGAGACTGACATTTGTAGACTACAACACTTCTACTATACAGAGACTGACAGTTGTAGCCTACAACACTTCTACTATACAGAGACTGACATTTATAGACTACAACACTTCTACTATATACAGACTGACATTTGTAGACTACAAACACTTCTACTATACAGAGACTGACATTTGTAGACTACAACACTTCTACTATACAGAAACTGCCATCTGTACACTACAACACTTCTACTATACAGAGACTGACATTTGTAGACTACAACACTTCTACTATACAGAGACTGACATTTGTAGACTACAACACTTCTACTATACAGAGACTGACATTTGTAGACTACATCATTTCTACTATACAGAGACTGACAGTTGTAGATTAGAAACACTTCTACTATACAGAGACTGACATTTGTAGACTACAACACTTCTACTATACAGAGACTGACATTTGTAGACTACAACACTTCTACTATACAGAGACTGACATTTGTAGACTACAACACTTCTACAATACAGAGACTGACATTTGTAGACTACAACACTTCTACTATACAGTGACTGACATGTATAGACTACAAACACTTCTACTATACAGAGACTGACAGTTGTAGATTAGAAACACTTCTACTATACAGAGACTGACATTTGTAGACTACAACACTTCTACTATACAGAGACTGACATTTGTAGACTACAACACTTCTACTATACAGAGACTGACATTTGTAGACTACAACACTTCTACAATACAGAGTCTGACATTTGTAGACTACAACACTTCTTCTATACAGAGACTGACAGTTGTAGTCTACAACACTTCTACTATACAGAGACTGACATTTGTTGACTACAACACTTCTAATATACAGAGAATGATATTTGTAGACTACAACACGTCTACTATACAGAGACTGACATTTGTAGACTACAACACTTCTACTATACAGAGACTGACATTTGTAGACTACAACACTTCTAATATACAGAGACTGACATTTGTAGACTACAACACTTCTACTATACAGAGACTGACATTTATAGACTACAAACACTTCTACTATACAGAGACTGACATTTGTAGACTAAAACACTTCTACTATACAGAGACTGACATTTGTAGACTACAAACACTTCTACTATACAGAGACTGACATTTGTAGACTACAAACACTTCTACTATACAGAGACTGACATTTGTAGACTACAACACTTCTACTATACAGAGACTGACATTTGTAGACTACAACACTTCTACTATACAGAGACTGACATTTGTAGACTACAAAACTTCTACTATACAGAGACTGACTTTTGTAGACTACATCATTTCTACTATACAGAGACTGACATTTGTAGACTACAACACTTCTACTATACTGAGACTGACATTTATAGACTACAAACACTTCTACTGTACAGAGACTGACATTTGTAGACTAAAACACTTCTACTATACAGAGACTGACAGCTGTAGACTACAAACACTTCTACTATACAGAGACTGACATTTGTAGACTACAACACTTCTACTATACAAAGACTGACTTTTGTAGACTACAACACTTCTACTATACAGAGACTGACATTTGTAGACTACAACACTTCTACTATACAGAGACTGACAGTTGTAGCCTACAACACTTCTACTATACAGAGACTGACATTTATAGACTACAACACTTCTACTATATACAGACTGACATTTGTAGACTACAAACACTTCTACTATACAGAGACTGACATTTGTAGACTACAACACTTCTACTATACAGAGACTGACATCTGTACACTACAACACTTCTACTATACAGAGACTGACATTTGTAGACTACAACACTTCTACTATACAGAGACTGACATTTGTAGACTACAACACTTCTACTATACAGAGACTGACATTTGTAGACTACATCATTTCTACTATACAGAGACTGACAGTTGTAGATTAGAAACACTTCTACTATACAGAGACTGACATTTGTAGACTACAACACTTCTACTATACAGAGACTGACATTTGTAGACTACAACACTTCTACTATACAGAGACTGACATTTGTAGACTACAACACTTCTACAATACAGAGACTGACATTTGTAGACTACAACACTTCTACTATACAGTGACTGACATGTATAGACTACAAACACTTCTACTATACAGAGACTGACAGTTGTAGATTAGAAACACTTCTACTATACAGAGACTGACATTTGTAGACTACAACACTTCTACTAAACAGAGACTGACATTTGTAGACTACAACACTTCTACTATACAGAGACTGACATTTGTAGACTACAACACTTCTACAATACAGAGTCTGACATTTGTAGACTACAACACTTCTTCTATACAGAGACTGACAGTTGTAGTCTACAACACTTCTACTATACAGAGACTGACATTTGTTGACTACAACACTTCTACTACATAGAGACTGACATTTGTAGACTACAAACACTTCTACTATACAGATACTGACATTTGTAGACTACAACATTTCTACTATACAGAGATTGACATTTGTAGACTACAAACACTTCTACTGTACAGAGACTGACAGTTGTAGACTACAACACTTCTACTATACAGAGACTGACATTTGTAGACTACAACACTTCTACTATACAGAGACTGACATTTATAGACTACAAACACTTCTACTATACACAGACTGACATGTGTAGACTACAACACTTCTACTATACACAGACTGTCATTTGTAGACTACAACACTTCTACTACACACAGACTGACATTTGTAGACTACAACACTTCTAATATACAGAGAATGATATTTGTAGACTACAACACGTCTACTATACAGAGACTGACATTTGTAGACTACAACACTTCTACTATACAGAGACTGACATTTGTAGACTACAACACTTCTAATATACAGAGACTGACATTTGTAGACTACAACACTTCTACTATACAGAGACTGACATTTATAGACTACAAACACTTCTACTATACAGAGACTGACATTTGTAGACTAAAACACTTCTACTATACAGAGACTGACAGTTGTAGACTACAAACACTTCTACTATACAGAGACTGACATTTGTAGACTACAAACACTTCTACTATACAGAGACTGACATTTGTAGACTACAACACTTCTACTATACAGAGACTGACATTTGTAGACTACAACACTTCTACTATACAGAGACTGACATTTGTAGACTACAACACTTCTACTATACAGAGACTGACATTTGTAGACTACATCATTTCTACTATACAGAGACTGACATTTGTAGACTACAACACTTCTACTATACTGAGACTGACATTTATAGACTACAAACACTTCTACTATACAGAGACTGACATTTGTAGACTAAAACACTTCTACTATACAGAGACAGACAGCTGTAGACTACAAACACTTCTACTATACAGAGACTGACATTTGTAGACTACAACACTTCTACTATACAAAGACTGACTTTTGTAGACTACAACACTTCTACTATACAGAGACTGACATTTGTAGACTACAACACTTCTACTATACAGAGACTGACAGTTGTAGCCTACAACACTTCTACTATACAGAGACTGACATTTATAGACTACAACACTTCTACTATATACAGACTGACATTTGTAGACTACAAACACTTCTACTATACAGAGACTGACATTTGTAGACTACAACACTTCTACTATACAGAGACTGACATCTGTACACTACAACACTTCTACTATACAGAGACTGACATTTGTAGACTACAACACTTCTACTATACAGAGACTGACATTTGTAGACTACAACACTTCTACTATACAGAGACTGACATTTGTAGACTACATCATTTCTACTATACAGAGACTGACATTTGTAGACTACAACACTTCTACTATACAGTGACTAACATTTATAGACTACAAACACTTCTACTATACAGAGACTGACAGTTGTAGACTAGAAACACTTCTACTATACAGAGACTGACATTTGTAGACTACAACACTTCTACTATACAGAGACTGACATTTGTAGACTACAACACTTCTACTATACAGAGACTGACAGCTGTAGACTACAAACACTTCTACTATACAGAGACTGACATTTGTAGACTACAACACTTCTACTATACAGAGACTGTCATTTGTAGACTACAACACTTCTACTATACAGAGACTGACATTTATAGACTACAAACACTTCTACTATACACAGACTGACATGTGTAGACTACAACACTTCTACTCTACACAGACTGACATTTGTAGACTACAACACTTCTACTATGCAGAGACTGACATTTGTAGACTACAACACTTCTACTATACAGAGACTGACTTTTATAGACTACAAACACTTCTACTATACAGAGACTGACATTTGTAGACTACAACACTTCTACTATACAGTGACTGACATGTATAGACTACAAACACTTCTACTATACAGAGACTGACAGTTGTAGATTAGAAACACTTCTACTATACAGAGACTGACATTTGTAGACTACAACACTTCTACTATACAGAGACTGACATTTGTAGACTACAACACTTCTACTATACAGAGACTGACATTTGTAGACTACAACACTTCTACAATACAGAGTCTGACATTTGTAGACTACAACACTTCTCCTATACAGAGACTGACAGTTGTAGTCTACAACACTTCTACTATACAGAGACTGACATTTGTTGACTACAACACTTCTAATATACAGAGAATGATATTTGTAGACTACAACACGTCTACTATACAGAGACTGACATTTGTAGACTACAACACTTCTACTATACAGAGACTGACATTTGTAGACTACAACACTTCTAATATACAGAGACTGACATTTGTAGACTACAACACTTCTACTATACAGAGACTGACATTTATAGACTACAAACACTTCTACTATACAGAGACTGACATTTGTAGACTAAAACACTTCTACTATACAGAGACTGACAGCTGTAGACTACAAACACTTCTACTATACAGAGACTGACATTTGTAGACTACAACACTTCTACTATACAAAGACTGACTTTTGTAGACTACAACACTTCTACTATACAGAGACTGACATTTGTAGACTACAACACTTCTACTATACAGAGACTGACAGTTGTAGCCTACAACACTTCTACTATACAGAGACTGACATTTATAGACTACAACACTTCTACTATATACAGACTGACATTTGTAGACTACAAACACTTCTACTATACAGAGACTGACATTTGTAGACTACAACACTTCTACTATACAGAGACTGACATCTGTACACTACAACACTTCTACTATACAGAGACTGACATTTGTAGATTACAACACTTCTACTATACAGAGACTGACATTTGTAGACTACAACACTTCTACTATACAGAGACTGACATTTGTAGACTACATCATTTCTACTATACAGAGACTGACAGTTGTAGATTAGAAACACTTCTACTATACAGAGACTGACATTTGTAGACTACAACACTTCTACTATACAGAGACTGACATTTGTAGACTACAACACTTCTACTATACAGAGACTGACATTTGTAGACTACAACACTTCTACAATACAGAGACTGACATTTGTAGACTACAACACTTCTACTATACAGTGACTGACATGTATAGACTACAAACACTTCTACTATACAGAGACTGACAGTTGTAGATTAGAAACACTTCTACTATACAGAGACTGACATTTGTAGACTACAACACTTCTACTAAACAGAGACTGACATTTGTAGACTACAACACTTCTACTATACAGAGACTGACATTTGTAGACTACAACACTTCTACAATACAGAGTCTGACATTTGTAGACTACAACACTTCTTCTATACAGAGACTGACAGTTGTAGTCTACAACACTTCTACTATACAGAGACTGACATTTGTTGACTACAACACTTCTACTACATAGAGACTGACATTTGTAGACTACAAACACTTCTACTATACAGATACTGACATTTGTAGACTACAACATTTCTACTATACAGAGATTGACATTTGTAGACTACAAACACTTCTACTGTACAGAGACTGACAGTTGTAGACTACAACACTTCTACTATACAGAGACTGACATTTGTAGACTACAACACTTCTACTATACAGAGACTGACATTTATAGACTACAAACACTTCTACTATACACAGACTGACATGTGTAGACTACAACACTTCTACTATACACAGACTGTCATTTGTAGACTACAACACTTCTACTACACACAGACTGACATTTGTAGACTACAACACTTCTAATATACAGAGAATGATATTTGTAGACTACAACACGTCTACTATACAGAGACTGACATTTGTAGACTACAACACTTCTACTATACAGAGACTGACATTTGTAGACTACAACACTTCTAATATACAGAGACTGACATTTGTAGACTACAACACTTCTACTATACAGAGACTGACATTTATAGACTACAAACACTTCTACTATACAGAGACTGACATTTGTAGACTAAAACACTTCTACTATACAGAGACTGACAGTTGTAGACTACAAACACTTCTACTATACAGAGACTGACATTTGTAGACTACAAACACTTCTACTATACAGAGACTGACATTTGTAGACTACAACACTTCTACTATACAGAGACTGACATTTGTAGACTACAACACTTCTACTATACAGAGACTGACATTTGTAGACTACAACACTTCTACTATACAGAGACTGACATTTGTAGACTACATCATTTCTACTATACAGAGACTGACATTTGTAGACTACAACACTTCTACTATACTGAGACTGACATTTATAGACTACAAACACTTCTACTATACAGAGACTGACATTTGTAGACTAAAACACTTCTACTATACAGAGACTGACAGCTGTAGACTACAAACACTTCTACTATACAGAGACTGACATTTGTAGACTACAACACTTCTACTATACAAAGACTGACTTTTGTAGACTACAACACTTCTACTATACAGAGACTGACATTTGTAGACTACAACACTTCTACTATACAGAGACTGACAGTTGTAGCCTACAACACTTCTACTATACAGAGACTGACATTTATAGACTACAACACTTCTACTATATACAGACTGACATTTGTAGACTACAAACACTTCTACTATACAGAGACTGACATTTGTAGACTACAACACTTCTACTATACAGAGACTGACATCTGTACACTACAACACTTCTACTATACAGAGACTGACATTTGTAGACTACAACACTTCTACTATACAGAGACTGACATTTGTAGACTACAACACTTCTACTATACAGAGACTGACATTTGTAGACTACATCATTTCTACTATACAGAGACTGACATTTGTAGACTACAACACTTCTACTATACAGTGACTAACATTTATAGACTACAAACACTTCTACTATACAGAGACTGACAGTTGTAGACTAGAAACACTTCTACTATACAGAGACTGACATTTGTAGACTACAACACTTCTACTATACAGAGACTGACATTTGTAGACTACAACACTTCTACTATACAGAGACTGACAGCTGTAGACTACAAACACTTCTACTATACAGAGACTGACATTTGTAGACTACAACACTTCTACTATACAGAGACTGTCATTTGTAGACTACAACACTTCTACTATACAGAGACTGACATTTATAGACTACAAACACTTCTACTATACACAGACTGACATGTGTAGACTACAACACTTCTACTCTACACAGACTGACATTTGTAGACTACAACACTTCTACTATGCAGAGACTGACATTTGTAGACTACAACACTTCTACTATACAGAGACTGACTTTTATAGACTACAAACACTTCTACTATACAGAGACTGACATTTGTAGACTACAACACTTCTACTATACAGAGACTGACATTTGTAGACTACAACACTTCTACTATACAGAGACTGACATTTATAGACTACAAACACTTCTACTATACAGAGACTGACATTTGTAGACTAAAACACTTCTACTATACAGAGACTGACATTTGTAGACTACAAACACTTCTACTATACAGAGACTGACATTTGTAGACTACAAACACTTCTACTATACAGAGACTGACATTTGTAGACTAAAACACTTCTACTATACAGAGACTGACATTTGTAGACTACAAACACTTCTACTATACAGAGACTGACATTTGTAGACTACAAACACTTCTACTATACAGAGACTGACATTTGTAGACTACAACACTTCTACTATACAGAGACTGACATTTGTAGACTACAACACTTCTACTATACAGAGACTGACATTTGTAGACTACAAAACTTCTACTATACAGAGACTGACATTTGTAGACTACATCATTTCTACTATACAGAGACTGACATTTGTAGACTACAACACTTCTACTATACTGAGACTGACATTTATAGACTACAAACACTTCTACTGTACAGAGACTGACATTTGTAGACTAAAACACTTCTACTATACAGAGACTGACAGCTGTAGACTACAAACACTTCTACTATACAGAGACTGACATTTGTAGACTACAACACTTCTACTATACAAAGACTGACTTTTGTAGACTACAACACTTCTACTATACAGAGACTGACATTTGTAGACTACAACACTTCTACTATACAGAGACTGACAGTTGTAGCCTACAACACTTCTACTATACAGAGACTGACATTTATAGACTACAACACTTCTACTATATACAGACTGACATTTGTAGACTACAAACACTTCTACTATACAGAGACTGACATTTGTAGACTACAACACTTCTACTATACAGAGACTGACATCTGTACACTACAACACTTCTACTATACAGAGACTGACATTTGTAGACTACAACACTTCTACTATACAGAGACTGACATTTGTAGACTACAACACTTCTACTATACAGAGACTGACATTTGTAGACTACATCATTTCTACTATACAGAGACTGACAGTTGTAGATTAGAAACACTTCTACTATACAGAGACTGACATTTGTAGACTACAACACTTCTACTATACAGAGACTGACATTTGTAGACTACAACACTTCTACTATACAGAGACTGACATTTGTAAACTACAACACTTCTACAATACAGAGACTGACATTTGTAGACTACAACACTTCTACTATACAGTGACTGACATGTATAGACTACAAACACTTCTACTATACAGAGACTGACAGTTGTAGATTAGAAACACTTCTACTATACAGAGACTGACATTTGTAGACTACAACACTTCTACTAAACAGAGACTGACATTTGTAGACTACAACACTTCTACTATACAGAGACTGACATTTGTAGACTACAACACTTCTACAATACAGAGTCTGACATTTGTAGACTACAACACTTCTTCTATACAGAGACTGACAGTTGTAGTCTACAACACTTCTACTATACAGAGACTGACATTTGTTGACTACAACACTTCTACTACATAGAGACTGACATTTGTAGACTACAAACACTTCTACTATACAGATACTGACATTTGTAGACTACAACATTTCTACTATACAGAGATTGACATTTGTAGACTACAAACACTTCTACTGTACAGAGACTGACAGTTGTAGACTACAACACTTCTACTATACAGAGACTGACATTTGTAGACTACAACACTTCTACTATACAGAGACTGACATTTATAGACTACAAACACTTCTACTATACACAGACTGACATGTGTAGACTACAACACTTCTACTATACACAGACTGTCATTTGTAGACTACAACACTTCTACTACACACAGACTGACATTTGTAGACTACAACACTTCTAATATACAGAGAATGATATTTGTAGACTACAACACGTCTACTATACAGAGACTGACATTTGTAGACTACAACACTTCTACTATACAGAGACTGACATTTGTAGACTACAACACTTCTAATATACAGAGACTGACATTTGTAGACTACAACACTTCTACTATACAGAGACTGACATTTATAGACTACAAACACTTCTACTATACAGAGACTGACATTTGTAGACTAAAACACTTCTACTATACAGAGACTGACAGTTGTAGACTACAAACACTTCTACTATACAGAGACTGACATTTGTAGACTACAAACACTTCTACTATACAGAGACTGACATTTGTAGACTACAACACTTCTACTATACAGAGACTGACATTTGTAGACTACAACACTTCTACTATACAGAGACTGACATTTGTAGACTACAACACTTCTACTATACAGAGACTGACATTTGTAGACTACATCATTTCTACTATACAGAGACTGACATTTGTAGACTACAACACTTCTACTATACTGAGACTGACATTTATAGACTACAAACACTTCTACTATACAGAGACTGACATTTGTAGACTAAAACACTTCTACTATACAGAGACTGACAGCTGTAGACTAAAACACTTCTACTATACAGAGACTGACATTTGTAGACTAAAACACTTCTACTATACAGAGACTGACAGCTGTAGACTACAAACACTTCTACTATACAGAGACTGACATTTGTAGACTACAACACTTCTACTATACAAAGACTGACTTTTGTAGACTACAACACTTCTACTATACAGAGACTGACATTTGTAGACTACAACACTTCTACTATACAGAGACTGACAGTTGTAGCCTACAACACTTCTACTATACAGAGACTGACATTTATAGACTACAACACTTCTACTATATACAGACTGACATTTGTAGACTACAAACACTTCTACTATACAGAGACTGACATTTGTAGACTACAACACTTCTACTATACAGAGACTGACATCTGTACACTACAACACTTCTACTATACAGAGACTGACATTTGTAGACTACAACACTTCTACTATACAGAGACTGACATTTGTAGACTACAACACTTCTACTATACAGAGACTGACATTTGTAGACTACATCATTTCTACTATACAGAGACTGACATTTGTAGACTACAACACTTCTACTATACAGTGACTAACATTTATAGACTACAAACACTTCTACTATACAGAGACTGACAGTTGTAGACTAGAAACACTTCTACTATACAGAGACTGACATTTGTAGACTACAACACTTCTACTATACAGAGACTGACATTTGTAGACTACAACACTTCTACTATACAGAGACTGACAGCTGTAGACTACAAACACTTCTACTATACAGAGACTGACATTTGTAGACTACAACACTTCTACTATACAGAGACTGACATTTGTAGACTACAACACTTCTACTATACAGAGACTGACATTTATAGACTACAAACACTTCTACTATACACAGACTGACATGTGTAGACTACAACACTTCTACTCTACACAGACTGACATTTGTAGACTACAACACTTCTACTATGCAGAGACTGACATTTGTAGACTACAACACTTCTACTATACAGAGACTGACTTTTATAGACTACAAACACTTCTACTATACAGAGACTGACATTTGTAGACTACAACACTTCTACTATACAGAGACTGACAGTTGTAGCCTACAACACTTCTACTATACAGAGACTGACATTTATAGCCTACAACACTTCTACTATACAGAGACTGACATTTATAGACTACAACACTTCTACTATACAGAGACTGACATTTGTAGACTACAACACTTCTACTATACAGAGACTGACAACTGTAGACTACAACACTTCTACTATACAGAGACTGACATTTGTAGACTACAACACTTCTACTATACAGAGACTGACATTTGTAGACTACAACACTTCTACTATACAGATACTGACAGTTGTAGTCTACAACACTTCTACTATACAGAGACTTACATTTATAGACTACAACACTTCTACTATATAGAGACTGACATTTGTAGACTACAAACACTTCTACTATACAGAGAATAACATTTGTAGACTACAACACTTCTACTATACTGAGACTGAAATTTGTAGACTACAACACTTTTACTATACAGAGACTGACAGTTGTAGACTACAACACTTATACAATACAGAGACTGACAGTTATATACTACAACACTTCTACTATACAGAGACTGACATTTGTAGACAACAAACACTTCAACTATACAGAGACTGACATTTTTAGACTGCAACACTTCTACTCTACAAAGACTGACATTTGTAGACTACAACACTTCTACTATACAGAGACTGACATTTGTAGACTACAACACTTCTACAATACAGAGATTTACATTTGTAGACTACAACACTTCTACTATACAGAGACTGACATGTGTAGACAAAACACTTCTACTATACAGAGACTGACAGTTGTAGACTAGAAACACTTCTACTATACAGAGACTGACATTTGTAGACTACAACACTTCTACTATACAGAGACTGACATTTGTAGACTACAACATTTCTACTACACAGAGACTGACATTTGTAGACTACAACACTTCTACTATACAGAGACTGACATTTGTAGACTACAACACTTCTACTATACAGAGACTGACATTTGTAGACTACAACACTTCTACTATACAGAGACTGACATTTGTAGACTACATCATTTCTACTATACAGAGACTGACATTTGTAGACTACAACACTTCTACTATACAGAGACTGACATTTGTAGACTACAAACACTTCTACTATACAGAGACTGACATTTGTAGAATACAACACTTCTACTATACAGAGACTGATATTTGTAGACTACAACACTTCTACTATACAGAGACTGACATTTGTAGACTACAACACTTCTACTATACAGAGACTGACAATTGTAGACTACAACACTTCTACTATACAGAGACTGACATTTGTAGACTACATCATTTCTACTATACAGAGACTGACATTTATAGACTACAAACACTTCTACTATACAGAGACTGACATTTGTAGACTAAAACACTTCTACTATACAGAGACTGACAGTTGTAGACTACAAACACTTCTACTATACAGAGGCTGACATTTGTAGACTACAAACACTTCTACTATACAGAGACTGACATTTGTAGACTACAACACTTCTACTATACAGAGACTGACATTTGTAGACTACAACACTTCTACTATACAGAGACTGACATTTGTAGACTACAACACTTCTACTATACAGAGACTGACATTTGTAGACTACATCATTTCTACTATACAGAGACTGACATTTGTAGACTACAACACTTCTACTATACTGAGACTGACATTTATAGACTACAAACACTTCTACTATACAGAGACTGACATTTGTAGACTAAAACACTTCTACTATACAGAGACTGACAGCTGTAGACTACAAACACTTCTACTATACAGAGACTGACATTTGTAGACTACAACACTTCTACTATACAAAGACTGACTTTTGTAGACTACAACACTTCTACTATACAGAGACTGACATTTGTAGACTACAACACTTCTACTATACAGAGACTGACAGTTGTAGCCTACAACACTTCTACTATACAGAGACTGACATTTATAGACTACAACACTTCTACTATATACAGACTGACATTTGTAGACTACAAACACTTCTACTATACAGAGACTGACATTTGTAGACTACAACACTTCTACTATACAGATACTGACATCTGTACACTACAACACTTCTACTATACAGAGACTGACATTTGTAGACTACAACACTTCTACTATACAGAGACTGACATTTGTAGACTACAACACTTCTACTATACAGAGACTGACATTTGTAGACTACATCATTTCTACTATACAGAGACTGACATTTGTAGACTACAACACTTCTACTATACAGTGACTGACATTTATAGACTACAAACACTTCTACTATACAGAGACTGACAGTTGTAGACTAGAAACACTTCTACTATACAGAGACTGACATTTGTAGACTACAACACTTCTACTATACAGAGACTGACATTTGTAGACTACAACACTTCTACTATACAGAGACTGACAGCTGTAGACTACAAACACTTCTACTATACAGAGACTGACATTTGTAGACTACAACACTTCTACTATACAGAGACTGACATTTGTAGACTACAACACTTCTACTATACAGAGACTGACAATTGTAGACTACAACACTTCTACTATACAGAGACTGACATTTGTAGACTACATCATTTCTACTATACAGAGACTGACATTTGTAGACTACAACACTTCTACTATACAGTGACTGACATTTATAGACTACAAACACTTCTACTATACAGAGACTGACATTTGTAGACTAAAACACTTCTACTATACAGAGACTGACAGCTGTAGACTAAAACACTTCTACTATACAGAGACTGACATTTGTAGACTAAAACACTTCTACTATACAGAGACTGACAGCTGTAGACTACAAACACTTCTACTATACAGAGACTGACATTTGTAGACTACAACACTTCTACTATACAAAGACTGACTTTTGTAGACTACAACACTTCTACTATACAGAGACTGACATTTGTAGACTACAACACTTCTACTATACAGAGACTGACAGTTGTAGCCTACAACACTTCTACTATACAGAGACTGACATTTATAGACTACAACACTTCTACTATATACAGACTGACATTTGTAGACTACAAACACTTCTACTATACAGAGACTGACATTTGTAGACTACAACACTTCTACTATACAGAGACTGACATCTGTACACTACAACACTTCTACTATACAGAGACTGACATTTGTAGACTACAACACTTCTACTATACAGAGACTGACATTTGTAGACTACAACACTTCTACTATACAGAGACTGACATTTGTAGACTACATCATTTCTACTATACAGAGACTGACATTTGTAGACTACAACACTTCTACTATACAGTGACTAACATTTATAGACTACAAACACTTCTACTATACAGAGACTGACAGTTGTAGACTAGAAACACTTCTACTATACAGAGACTGACATTTGTAGACTACAACACTTCTACTATACAGAGACTGACATTTGTAGACTACAACACTTCTACTATACAGAGACTGACAGCTGTAGACTACAAACACTTCTACTATACAGAGACTGACATTTGTAGACTACAACACTTCTACTATACAGAGACTGACATTTGTAGACTACAACACTTCTACTATACAGAGACTGACATTTATAGACTACAAACACTTCTACTATACACAGACTGACATGTGTAGACTACAACACTTCTACTCTACACAGACTGACATTTGTAGACTACAACACTTCTACTATGCAGAGACTGACATTTGTAGACTACAACACTTCTACTATACAGAGACTGACTTTTATAGACTACAAACACTTCTACTATACAGAGACTGACATTTGTAGACTACAACACTTCTACTATACAGAGACTGACAGTTGTAGCCTACAACACTTCTACTATACAGAGACTGACATTTATAGCCTACAACACTTCTACTATACAGAGACTGACATTTATAGACTACAACACTTCTACTATACAGAGACTGACATTTGTAGACTACAACACTTCTACTATACAGAGACTGACAACTGTAGACTACAACACTTCTACTATACAGAGACTGACATTTGTAGACTACAACACTTCTACTATACAGAGACTGACATTTGTAGACTACAACACTTCTACTATACAGATACTGACAGTTGTAGTCTACAACACCTCTACTATACAGAGACTTACATTTATAGACTACAACACTTCTACTATATAGAGACTGACATTTGTAGACTACAAACACTTCTACTATACAGAGAATAACATTTGTAGACTACAACACTTCTACTATACTGAGACTGAAATTTGTAGACTACAACACTTTTACTATACAGAGACTGACAGTTGTAGACTACAACACTTATACAATACAGAGACTGACAGTTATATACTACAACACTTCTACTATACAGAGACTGACATTTGTAGACAACAAACACTTCAACTATACAGAGACTGACATTTTTAGACTGCAACACTTCTACTCTACAAAGACTGACATTTGTAGACTACAACACTTCTACTATACAGAGACTGACATTTGTAGACTACAACACTTCTACAATACAGAGATTTACATTTGTAGACTACAACACTTCTACTATACAGAGACTGACATGTGTAGACAAAACACTTCTACTATACAGAGACTGACAGTTGTAGACTAGAAACACTTCTACTATACAGAGACTGACATTTGTAGACTACAACACTTCTACTATACAGAGACTGACATTTGTAGACTACAACATTTCTACTACACAGAGACTGACATTTGTAGACTACAACACTTCTACTATACAGAGACTGACATTTGTAGACTACAACACTTCTACTATACAGAGACTGACATTTGTAGACTACAACACTTCTACTATACAGAGACTGACATTTGTAGACTACATCATTTCTACTCTACAGAGACTGACATTTGTAGACTACAACACTTCTACTATACAGAGACTGACATTTGTAGACTACAAACACTTCTACTATACAGAGACTGACATTTGTAGAATACAACACTTCTACTATACAGAGACTGATATTTGTAGACTACAACACTTCTACTATACAGAGACTGACATTTGTAGACTACAACACTTCTACTATACAGAGACTGACAATTGTAGACTACAACACTTCTACTATACAGAGACTGACATTTGTAGACTACATCATTTCTACTATACAGAGACTGACATTTATAGACTACAAACACTTCTACTATACAGAGACTGACATTTGTAGACTAAAACACTTCTACTATACAGAGACTGACAGTTGTAGACTACAAACACTTCTACTATACAGAGGCTGACATTTGTAGACTACAAACACTTCTACTATACAGAGACTGACATTTGTAGACTACAACACTTCTACTATACAGAGACTGACATTTGTAGACTACAACACTTCTACTATACAGAGACTGACATTTGTAGACTACAACACTTCTACTATACAGAGACTGACATTTGTAGACTACATCATTTCTACTATACAGAGACTGACATTTGTAGACTACAACACTTCTACTATACTGAGACTGACATTTATAGACTACAAACACTTCTACTATACAGAGACTGACATTTGTAGACTAAAACACTTCTACTATACAGAGACTGACAGCTGTAGACTACAAACACTTCTACTATACAGAGACTGACATTTGTAGACTACAACACTTCTACTATACAAAGACTGACTTTTGTAGACTACAACACTTCTACTATACAGAGACTGACATTTGTAGACTACAACACTTCTACTATACAGAGACTGACAGTTGTAGCCTACAACACTTCTACTATACAGAGACTGACATTTATAGACTACAACACTTCTACTATATACAGACTGACATTTGTAGACTACAAACACTTCTACTATACAGAGACTGACATTTGTAGACTACAACACTTCTACTATACAGATACTGACATCTGTACACTACAACACTTCTACTATACAGAGACTGACATTTGTAGACTACAACACTTCTACTATACAGAGACTGACATTTGTAGACTACAACACTTCTACTATACAGAGACTGACATTTGTAGACTACATCATTTCTACTATACAGAGACTGACATTTGTAGACTACAACACTTCTACTATACAGTGACTGACATTTATAGACTACAAACACTTCTACTATACAGAGACTGACAGTTGTAGACTAGAAACACTTCTACTATACAGAGACTGACATTTGTAGACTACAACACTTCTACTATACAGAGACTGACATTTGTAGACTACAACACTTCTACTATACAGAGACTGACAGCTGTAGACTACAAACACTTCTACTATACAGAGACTGACATTTGTAGACTACAACACTTCTACTATACAGAGACTGACATTTGTAGACTACAACACTTCTACTATACAGAGACTGACAATTGTAGACTACAACACTTCTACTATACAGAGACTGACATTTGTAGACTACATCATTTCTACTATACAGAGACTGACATTTGTAGACTACAACACTTCTACTATACAGTGACTGACATTTATAGACTACAAACACTTCTACTATACAGAGACTGACATTTGTAGACTAAAACACTTCTACTATACAGAGACTGACAGCTGTAGACTAAAACACTTCTACTATACAGAGACTGACATTTGTAGACTAAAACACTTCTACTATACAGAGACTGACAGCTGTAGACTACAAACACTTCTACTATACAGAGACTGACATTTGTAGACTACAACACTTCTACTATACAAAGACTGACTTTTGTAGACTACAACACTTCTACTATACAGAGACTGACATTTGTAGACTACAACACTTCTACTATACAGAGACTGACAGTTGTAGCCTACAACACTTCTACTATACAGAGACTGACATTTATAGACTACAACACTTCTACTATATACAGACTGACATTTGTAGACTACAAACACTTCTACTATACAGAGACTGACATTTGTAGACTACAACACTTCTACTATACAGAGACTGACATCTGTACACTACAACACTTCTACTATACAGAGACTGACATTTGTAGACTACAACACTTCTACTATACAGAGACTGACATTTGTAGACTACAACACTTCTACTATACAGAGACTGACATTTGTAGACTACATCATTTCTACTATACAGAGACTGACATTTGTAGACTACAACACTTCTACTATACAGTGACTAACATTTATAGACTACAAACACTTCTACTATACAGAGACTGACAGTTGTAGACTAGAAACACTTCTACTATACAGAGACTGACATTTGTAGACTACAACACTTCTACTATACAGAGACTGACATTTGTAGACTACAACACTTCTACTATACAGAGACTGACAGCTGTAGACTACAAACACTTCTACTATACAGAGACTGACATTTGTAGACTACAACACTTCTACTATACAGAGACTGACATTTGTAGACTACAACACTTCTACTATACAGAGACTGACATTTATAGACTACAAACACTTCTACTATACACAGACTGACATGTGTAGACTACAACACTTCTACTCTACACAGACTGACATTTGTAGACTACAACACTTCTACTATGCAGAGACTGACATTTGTAGACTACAACACTTCTACTATACAGAGACTGACTTTTATAGACTACAAACACTTCTACTATACAGAGACTGACATTTGTAGACTACAACACTTCTACTATACAGAGACTGACAGTTGTAGCCTACAACACTTCTACTATACAGAGACTGACATTTATAGCCTACAACACTTCTACTATACAGAGACTGACATTTATAGACTACAACACTTCTACTATACAGAGACTGACATTTGTAGACTACAACACTTCTACTATACAGAGACTGACAACTGTAGACTACAACACTTCTACTATACAGAGACTGACATTTGTAGACTACAACACTTCTACTATACAGAGACTGACATTTGTAGACTACAACACTTCTACTATACAGATACTGACAGTTGTAGTCTACAACACTTCTACTATACAGAGACTTACATTTATAGACTACAACACTTCTACTATATAGAGACTGACATTTGTAGACTACAAACACTTCTACTATACAGAGAATAACATTTGTAGACTACAACACTTCTACTATACTGAGACTGAAATTTGTAGACTACAACACTTTTACTATACAGAGACTGACAGTTGTAGACTACAACACTTATACAATACAGAGACTGACAGTTATATACTACAACACTTCTACTATACAGAGACTGACATTTGTAGACAACAAACACTTCAACTATACAGAGACTGACATTTTTAGACTGCAACACTTCTACTCTACAAAGACTGACATTTGTAGACTACAACACTTCTACTATACAGAGACTGACATTTGTAGACTACAACACTTCTACAATACAGAGATTTACATTTGTAGACTACAACACTTCTACTATACAGAGACTGACATGTGTAGACAAAACACTTCTACTATACAGAGACTGACAGTTGTAGACTAGAAACACTTCTACTATACAGAGACTGACATTTGTAGACTACAACACTTCTACTATACAGAGACTGACATTTGTAGACTACAACATTTCTACTACACAGAGACTGACATTTGTAGACTACAACACTTCTACTATACAGAGACTGACATTTGTAGACTACAACACTTCTACTATACAGAGACTGACATTTGTAGACTACAACACTTCTACTATACAGAGACTGACATTTGTAGACTACATCATTTCTACTCTACAGAGACTGACATTTGTAGACTACAACACTTCTACTATACAGAGACTGACATTTGTAGACTACAAACACTTCTACTATACAGAGACTGACATTTGTAGAATACAACACTTCTACTATACAGAGACTGATATTTGTAGACTACAACACTTCTACTATACAGAGACTGACATTTGTAGACTACAACACTTCTACTATACAGAGACTGACAATTGTAGACTACAACACTTCTACTATACAGAGACTGACATTTGTAGACTACATCATTTCTACTATACAGAGACTGACATTTATAGACTACAAACACTTCTACTATACAGAGACTGACATTTGTAGACTAAAACACTTCTACTATACAGAGACTGACAGTTGTAGACTACAAACACTTCTACTATACAGAGGCTGACATTTGTAGACTACAAACACTTCTACTATACAGAGACTGACATTTGTAGACTACAACACTTCTACTATACAGAGACTGACATTTGTAGACTACAACACTTCTACTATACAGAGACTGACATTTGTAGACTACAACACTTCTACTATACAGAGACTGACATTTGTAGACTACATCATTTCTACTATACAGAGACTGACATTTGTAGACTACAACACTTCTACTATACTGAGACTGACATTTATAGACTACAAACACTTCTACTATACAGAGACTGACATTTGTAGACTAAAACACTTCTACTATACAGAGACTGACAGCTGTAGACTACAAACACTTCTACTATACAGAGACTGACATTTGTAGACTACAACACTTCTACTATACAAAGACTGACTTTTGTAGACTACAACACTTCTACTATACAGAGACTGACATTTGTAGACTACAACACTTCTACTATACAGAGACTGACAGTTGTAGCCTACAACACTTCTACTATACAGAGACTGACATTTATAGACTACAACACTTCTACTATATACAGACTGACATTTGTAGACTACAAACACTTCTACTATACAGAGACTGACATTTGTAGACTACAACACTTCTACTATACAGATACTGACATCTGTACACTACAACACTTCTACTATACAGAGACTGACATTTGTAGACTACAACACTTCTACTATACAGAGACTGACATTTGTAGACTACAACACTTCTACTATACAGAGACTGACATTTGTAGACTACATCATTTCTACTATACAGAGACTGACATTTGTAGACTACAACACTTCTACTATACAGTGACTGACATTTATAGACTACAAACACTTCTACTATACAGAGACTGACAGTTGTAGACTAGAAACACTTCTACTATACAGAGACTGACATTTGTAGACTACAACACTTCTACTATACAGAGACTGACATTTGTAGACTACAACACTTCTACTATACAGAGACTGACAGCTGTAGACTACAAACACTTCTACTATACAGAGACTGACATTTGTAGACTACAACACTTCTACTATACAGAGACTGACATTTGTAGACTACAACACTTCTACTATACAGAGACTGACAATTGTAGACTACAACACTTCTACTATACAGAGACTGACATTTGTAGACTACATAATTTCTACTATACAGAGACTGACATTTGTAGACTACAACACTTCTACTATACAGTGACTGACATTTATAGACTACAAACACTTCTACTATACAGAGACTGACAGTTGTAGACTAGAAACACTTCTACTATACAGAGACTGACATTTGTAGACTACAACACTTCTACTATACAGAGACTGACATTTGTAGACTACAACACTTCTACTATACAGAGACTGACATTTGTAGACTACAACACTTCTACAATACAGAGACTGACATTTGTAGACTACAACACTTCTTCTATACAGAGACTGACAGTTGTAGTCTACAACACTTCTACTATACAGAGACTGACATTTGTTGACTACAACACTTCTACTATATAGAGACTGACATTTGTAGACTACAAACACTTCTACTATACAGAGACTGACATTTGTAGACTACAAACACTTCTACTATACAGAGACTAACATTTGTAGACTACAACACTTCTACTATACAGAGACTGAAATTTGTAGACTACAACACTTTTACTATACAGAGACTGACAGTTGTAGACTACAACACTTATACAATACAGAGACTGACAGTTATATACTACAACACTTCTACTATACAGAGACTGACATTTGTAGACAACAAACACTTCAACTATACAGAGACTGACATTTTTAGACTGCAACACTTCTACTCTACAAAGACTGACATTTGTAGATTACAACACTTCTACTATACAGAGACTGACATTTGTAGACTACAACATTTCTACAATACAGAGATTTACATTTGTAGACTACAACACTTCTACTATACAGAGACTGACATGTGTAGACAAAACACTTCTACTATACAGAGACTGACAGTTGTAGACTAGAAACACTTCTACTATACAGAGACTGACATTTGTAGACTACAACACTTCTACTATACAGAGACTGACATTTGTAGACTACAACATTTCTACTACACAGAGACTGACATTTGTAGACTACAACACTTCTACAATACAGAGACTGACATTTGTAGACTACAACACTTCTACTATACAGAGACTGACATTTGTAGACTACAACACTTCTACTATACAGAGACTGACATTTGTTGACTACAACACTTCTACTATACAGAGACTGACATTTGTAGACTACATCATTTCTACTATACAGAGACTGACATTTGTAGACTACAACACTTCTACTATACAGAGACTGACATTTGTAGACTACAAACACTTCTACTATACAGAGACTGACATTTGTAGACTACAACACTTCTACTATACAGAGACTGATATTTGTAGACTACAACACTTCTACTATACAGAGACTGACATTTGTAGACTACAACACTTCTACTATACAGAGACTGACAATTGTAGACTACAACACTTCTACTATACAGAGACTGACATTTGTAGACTACATCATTTCTACTATACAGAGACTGACATTTGTAGACTACAACACTTCTACTATACAGTGACTTACATTTGTAGACTACAACACTTCTACTATACAGAGACTGACATTTGTAGACTACAACACTTCTACTAAACAGAGACTGACATTTGTAGACTACAACACTTCTACAATACAGAGACTGACATTTGTAGACTACAACACTTCTTCTATACAGAGACTGACAGTTGTAGTCTACAACACTTCTACTATACAGAGACTGACATTTGTTGACTACAACACTTCTACTATATAGAGACTGACATTTGTAGACTACAAACACTTCTACTATACAGAGACTGACATTTGTAGACTACAACATTTCTACTATACAGAGACTGACATTTGTAGACTACAACACTTCTACTATACACATACTGACATTTGTAGACTACAACACTTCTACTATACAGAGACTGACATTTGTAGACTACAACACTTCTACTATACAGAGACTGACATTTGTAGACTACATCATTTCTACTATACAGAGACTGACATTTGTAGACTACAACACTTCTACTATACAGAGACTGACATTTGTAGACTACAAACACTTCTACTATACAGAGACTGACATTTGTAGAATACAACACTTCTACTATACAGAGACTGATATTTGTAGACTACAACACTTCTACTATACAGAGACTGACATTTGTAGACTACAACACTTCTACTATACAGAGACTGACAATTGTAGACTACAACACTTCTACTATACAGAGACTGACATTTGTAGACTACATCATTTCTACTATACAGAGACTGACATTTATAGACTACAAACACTTCTACTATACAGAGACTGACATTTGTAGACTAAAACACTTCTACTATACAGAGACTGACAGTTGTAGACTACAAACACTTCTACTATACAGAGGCTGACATTTGTAGACTACAAACACTTCTACTATACAGAGACTGACATTTGTAGACTACAACACTTCTACTATACAGAGACTGACATTTGTAGACTACAACACTTCTACTATACAGAGACTGACATTTGTAGACTACAACACTTCTACTATACAGAGACTGACATTTGTAGACTACATCATTTCTACTATACAGAGACTGACATTTGTAGACTACAACACTTCTACTATACTGAGACTGACATTTATAGACTACAAACACTTCTACTATACAGAGACTGACATTTGTAGACTAAAACACTTCTACTATACAGAGACTGACAGCTGTAGACTACAAACACTTCTACTATACAGAGACTGACATTTGTAGACTACAACACTTCTACTATACAAAGACTGACTTTTGTAGACTACAACACTTCTACTATACAGAGACTGACATTTGTAGACTACAACACTTCTACTATACAGAGACTGACAGTTGTAGCCTACAACACTTCTACTATACAGAGACTGACATTTATAGACTACAACACTTCTACTATATACAGACTGACATTTGTAGACTACAAACACTTCTACTATACAGAGACTGACATTTGTAGACTACAACACTTCTACTATACAGATACTGACATCTGTACACTACAACACTTCTACTATACAGAGACTGACATTTGTAGACTACAACACTTCTACTATACAGAGACTGACATTTGTAGACTACAACACTTCTACTATACAGAGACTGACATTTGTAGACTACATCATTTCTACTATACAGAGACTGACATTTGTAGACTACAACACTTCTACTATACAGTGACTGACATTTATAGACTACAAACACTTCTACTATACAGAGACTGACAGTTGTAGACTAGAAACACTTCTACTATACAGAGACTGACATTTGTAGACTACAACACTTCTACTATACAGAGACTGACATTTGTAGACTACAACACTTCTACTATACAGAGACTGACAGCTGTAGACTACAAACACTTCTACTATACAGAGACTGACATTTGTAGACTACAACACTTCTACTATACAGAGACTGACATTTGTAGACTACAACACTTCTACTATACAGAGACTGACAATTGTAGACTACAACACTTCTACTATACAGAGACTGACATTTGTAGACTACATAATTTCTACTATACAGAGACTGACATTTGTAGACTACAACACTTCTACTATACAGTGACTGACATTTATAGACTACAAACACTTCTACTATACAGAGACTGACAGTTGTAGACTAGAAACACTTCTACTATACAGAGACTGACATTTGTAGACTACAACACTTCTACTATACAGAGACTGACATTTGTAGACTACAACACTTCTACTATACAGAGACTGACATTTGTAGACTACAACACTTCTACAATACAGAGACTGACATTTGTAGACTACAACACTTCTTCTATACAGAGACTGACAGTTGTAGTCTACAACACTTCTACTATACAGAGACTGACATTTGTTGACTACAACACTTCTACTATATAGAGACTGACATTTGTAGACTACAAACACTTCTACTATACAGAGACTGACATTTGTAGACTACAAACACTTCTACTATACAGAGACTAACATTTGTAGACTACAACACTTCTACTATACAGAGACTGAAATTTGTAGACTACAACACTTTTACTATACAGAGACTGACAGTTGTAGACTACAACACTTATACAATACAGAGACTGACAGTTATATACTACAACACTTCTACTATACAGAGACTGACATTTGTAGACAACAAACACTTCAACTATACAGAGACTGACATTTTTAGACTGCAACACTTCTACTCTACAAAGACTGACATTTGTAGATTACAACACTTCTACTATACAGAGACTGACATTTGTAGACTACAACATTTCTACAATACAGAGATTTACATTTGTAGACTACAACACTTCTACTATACAGAGACTGACATGTGTAGACAAAACACTTCTACTATACAGAGACTGACAGTTGTAGACTAGAAACACTTCTACTATACAGAGACTGACATTTGTAGACTACAACACTTCTACTATACAGAGACTGACATTTGTAGACTACAACATTTCTACTACACAGAGACTGACATTTGTAGACTACAACACTTCTACAATACAGAGACTGACATTTGTAGACTACAACACTTCTACTATACAGAGACTGACATTTGTAGACTACAACACTTCTACTATACAGAGACTGACATTTGTTGACTACAACACTTCTACTATACAGAGACTGACATTTGTAGACTACATCATTTCTACTATACAGAGACTGACATTTGTAGACTACAACACTTCTACTATACAGAGACTGACATTTGTAGACTACAAACACTTCTACTATACAGAGACTGACATTTGTAGACTACAACACTTCTACTATACAGAGACTGATATTTGTAGACTACAACACTTCTACTATACAGAGACTGACATTTGTAGACTACAACACTTCTACTATACAGAGACTGACAATTGTAGACTACAACACTTCTACTATACAGAGACTGACATTTGTAGACTACATCATTTCTACTATACAGAGACTGACATTTGTAGACTACAACACTTCTACTATACAGTGACTGACATTTATAGACTACAAACACTTCTACTATACAGAGACTGACAGTTGTAGACTAGAAACACTTCTACTATACAGAGACTTACATTTGTAGACTACAACACTTCTACTATACAGAGACTGACATTTGTAGACTACAACACTTCTACTAAACAGAGACTGACATTTGTAGACTACAACACTTCTACAATACAGAGACTGACATTTGTAGACTACAACACTTCTTCTATACAGAGACTGACAGTTGTAGTCTACAACACTTCTACTATACAGAGACTGACATTTGTTGACTACAACACTTCTACTATATAGAGACTGACATTTGTAGACTACAAACACTTCTACTATACAGAGACTGACATTTGTAGACTACAACATTTCTACTATACAGAGACTGACATTTGTAGACTACAACACTTCTACTATACACATACTGATATTTGTAGACTATAACACTTCTACTATACAGAGACTGACATTTGTAGACTACATCACTTCTACTATACAGAGACTGACATTTGTAGACTACAACACTTCTAATATACAGAGACTGACAGTTGTAGTCTACAACACTTCTATTATACAGATACTGACATTTATAGACTACAACACTTCTACTATGTAGATACTGACATTTGTGGACTACAAACACTTCTACTATACAGAGACTAACATTTGTAGACTACAACATTTCTACTATACAGAGACTGACATTTGTAGACTACAACACTTCTACTATACAGAGACTGACATTTGTAGACTACAACACTTCTACTCTACAGAGACTGACATTTGTAGACTACAACACTTCTACTATACAGAGACTGACAGTTGTAGTCTACAACACTTCTACTATATAGAGACTGACATTTATAGACTACAACACTTCTACTATATAGAGACTGACATTTGTAGACTACAAACACTTCTACTATACAGAGACTGATATTTTTAGACTACAACACTTCTACTATACAGAGACTGACATTTGTAGACTACAACACTTCTACTCTACACAGACTGACATTTGTAGACTACAACACTTCTACTATACAGAGACTGACATTTGTAGACTACAACACTTCTACTATACAGAGACTGACTTTTATAGACTACAAACACTTCTACTATACAGAGACTGACATTTGTAGACTACAACACTTCTACTATACAGAGACTGACAGTTGTAGCCTACAACACTTCTACTATACAGAGACTGACATTTATAGCCTACAACACTTCTACTATACAGAGACTGACATTTATAGACTAGAACACTTCTATTATATAGAGACTGACATTTGTAGACTACAAACACTTCTACTATACAGAGACTGACATTTGTAGACTACAACACTTCTACTATACAGAGACTGACAACTGTAGACTACAACACTTCTACTATACAGAGACTGACATTTGTAGACTACAACACTTCTACTATACAGAGACTGACATTTGTAGACTACAACACTTCTACTATACAGATACTGAGAGTTGTAGTCTACAACACTTCTACTATACAGAGACTGACATTTATAGACTACAACACTTCTACTATATAGAGACTGACATTTGTAGACTACAAACACTTCTACTATACAGAGACTACCATTTGTAGACTACAACACTTCTACTATACAGAGACTGAAATTTGTAGACTACAACACTTTTACTATACAGAGACTGACAGTTGTAGACTACAACACTTATACAATACAGAGACTGACAGTTATATACTACAACACTTCTACTATACAGAGACTGACATTTGTAGACAACAAACACTTCAACTAATAAGAGACTGACATTTTTAGACTGCACCACTTCTACTCTACAAAGACTGACATTTGTAGACTACAACACTTCTACTATACAGAGACTGACATTTGTAGACTACAACACTTCTACAATACAGAGATTTACATTTGTAGACTACAACACTTCTACTATACAGAGACTGACATGTGTAGACAAAACACTTCTACTATACAGAGACTGACAGTTGTAGACTAGAAACACTTCTACTATACAGAGACTGACATTTGTAGACTACAACACTTCTACTATACAGAGACTGACATTTGTAGACTACAACATTTCTACTACACAGAGACTGACATTTGTAGACTTCAACACTTCTACAATACAGAGACTGACATTTGTAGACTACAACACTTCTACTATACAGAGACTGACATTTGTAGACTACAACACTTCTACTATACAGAGACTGACATTTGTAGACTACAACACTTCTACTATACAGAGACTGACATTTGTAGACTACATCATTTCTACTATACAGAGACTGACATTTGTAGACTACAACACTTCTACTATACAGAGACTGACATTTATAGACTACAAACACTTCTACTATACAGAGACTGACATTTGTAGACTAAAACACTTCTACTATACAGAGACTGACAGCTGTAGACTACAAACACTTCTACTATACAGAGACTGACATTTGTAGACTACAACACTTCTACTATACAGAGACTGACATTTGTAGACTACAACACTTCTACTATACAGAGACTGACAATTGTAGACTACAACACTTCTACTATACAGAGACTGACATTTGTAGACTACAACACTTCTACTATACAGAGACTGACATTTGTAGACTACAACACTTCTACTATACAGAGACTGACTGTTGTAGCCTACAACACTTCTATTATAAAGAGACTGACATTTATAGCCTACAACACTTCTACTATACAGAGACTGACATTTATAAACTACAACACTTCTACTATATAGAGACTGACATTTGTAGACTACAAACACTTCTACTATACAGAGACTGACATTTGTAGACTACAACACTTCTACTATACAGAGACTGACATCTGTACACTACAACACTTCTACTATACAGATACTGACATTTGTAGACTACAACACTTCTACTATACATATATTGACATTTGTAGACTACAAACACTTCTACTGTACAGAGACTGACAGTTGTAGACTACAACACTTCTACTATACAGAGACTGACATTTGTAGACTACAACACTTCTACTATACAGAGACTGACATTTATAGACTACAAACACTTCTACTATACACAGACTGACATGTGTAGACTACAACACTTCTACTATACACAGACTGACATTTGTAGACTACAACACTTCTACTACACGCAGACTGACATTTGTAGACTACAACACTTCTACTATACAGAGACTGACAGCTGTAGACTACAAACACTTCTACTATACAGAGACTGACATTTGTAGACTACAACACTTCTACTATACAGAGACTGACATTTGTAGACTACAACACTTCTACTATACAGAGACTGACAATTGTAGACTACAACACTTCTACTATACAGAGACTGACATTTGTAGACTACATAATTTCTACTATACAGAGACTGACATTTGTAGACTACAACACTTCTACTATACAGTGACTGACATTTATAGACTACAAACACTTCTACTATACAGAGACTGACAGTTGTAGACTAGAAACACTTCTACTATACAGAGACTGACATTTGTAGACTACAACACTTCTACTATACAGAGACTGACATTTGTAGACTACAACACTTCTACTATACAGAGACTGACATTTGTAGACTACAACACTTCTACAATACAGAGACTGACATTTGTAGACTACAACACTTCTTCTATACAGAGACTGACAGTTGTAGTCTACAACACTTCTACTATACAGAGACTGACATTTGTTGACTACAACACTTCTACTATATAGAGACTGACATTTGTAGACTACAAACACTTCTACTATACAGAGACTGACATTTGTAGACTACAAACACTTCTACTATACAGAGACTAACATTTGTAGACTACAACACTTCTACTATACAGAGACTGAAATTTGTAGACTACAACACTTTTACTATACAGAGACTGACAGTTGTAGACTACAACACTTATACAATACAGAGACTGACAGTTATATACTACAACACTTCTACTATACAGAGACTGACATTTGTAGACAACAAACACTTCAACTATACAGAGACTGACATTTTTAGACTGCAACACTTCTACTCTACAAAGACTGACATTTGTAGATTACAACACTTCTACTATACAGAGACTGACATTTGTAGACTACAACATTTCTACAATACAGAGATTTACATTTGTAGACTACAACACTTCTACTATACAGAGACTGACATGTGTAGACAAAACACTTCTACTATACAGAGACTGACAGTTGTAGACTAGAAACACTTCTACTATACAGAGACTGACATTTGTAGACTACAACACTTCTACTATACAGAGACTGACATTTGTAGACTACAACATTTCTACTACACAGAGACTGACATTTGTAGACTACAACACTTCTACAATACAGAGACTGACATTTGTAGACTACAACACTTCTACTATACAGAGACTGACATTTGTAGACTACAACACTTCTACTATACAGAGACTGACATTTGTTGACTACAACACTTCTACTATACAGAGACTGACATTTGTAGACTACATCATTTCTACTATACAGAGACTGACATTTGTAGACTACAACACTTCTACTATACAGAGACTGACATTTGTAGACTACAAACACTTCTACTATACAGAGACTGACATTTGTAGACTACAACACTTCTACTATACAGAGACTGATATTTGTAGACTACAACACTTCTACTATACAGAGACTGACATTTGTAGACTACAACACTTCTACTATACAGAGACTGACAATTGTAGACTACAACACTTCTACTATACAGAGACTGACATTTGTAGACTACATCATTTCTACTATACAGAGACTGACATTTGTAGACTACAACACTTCTACTATACAGTGACTGACATTTATAGACTACAAACACTTCTACTATACAGAGACTGACAGTTGTAGACTAGAAACACTTCTACTATACAGAGACTTACATTTGTAGACTACAACACTTCTACTATACAGAGACTGACATTTGTAGACTACAACACTTCTACTAAACAGAGACTGACATTTGTAGACTACAACACTTCTACAATACAGAGACTGACATTTGTAGACTACAACACTTCTTCTATACAGAGACTGACAGTTGTAGTCTACAACACTTCTACTATACAGAGACTGACATTTGTTGACTACAACACTTCTACTATATAGAGACTGACATTTGTAGACTACAAACACTTCTACTATACAGAGACTGACATTTGTAGACTACAACATTTCTACTATACAGAGACTGACATTTGTAGACTACAACACTTCTACTATACACATACTGATATTTGTAGACTATAACACTTCTACTATACAGAGACTGACATTTGTAGACTACATCACTTCTACTATACAGAGACTGACATTTGTAGACTACAACACTTCTAATATACAGAGACTGACAGTTGTAGTCTACAACACTTCTATTATACAGATACTGACATTTATAGACTACAACACTTCTACTATGTAGAGACTGACATTTGTGGACTACAAACACTTCTACTATACAGAGACTAACATTTGTAGACTACAACATTTCTACTATACAGAGACTGACATTTGTAGACTACAACACTTCTACTATACAGAGACTGACATTTGTAGACTACAACACTTCTACTCTACAGAGACTGACATTTGTAGACTACAACACTTCTACTATACAGAGACTGACAGTTGTAGTCTACAACACTTCTACTATATAGAGACTGACATTTATAGACTACAACACTTCTACTATATAGAGACTGACATTTGTAGACTACAAACACTTCTACTATACAGAGACTGATATTTTTAGACTACAACACTTCTACTATACAGAGACTGACATTTGTAGACTACAACACTTCTACTCTACACAGACTGACATTTGTAGACTACAACACTTCTACTATACAGAGACTGACATTTGTAGACTACAACACTTCTACTATACAGAGACTGACTTTTATAGACTACAAACACTTCTACTATACAGAGACTGACATTTGTAGACTACAACACTTCTACTATACAGAGACTGACAGTTGTAGCCTACAACACTTCTACTATACAGAGACTGACATTTATAGCCTACAACACTTCTACTATACAGAGACTGACATTTATAGACTACAACACTTCTATTATATAGAGACTGACATTTGTAGACTACAAACACTTCTACTATACAGAGACTGACATTTGTAGACTACAACACTTCTACTATACAGAGACTGACAACTGTAGACTACAACACTTCTACTATACAGAGACTGACATTTGTAGACTACAACACTTCTACTATACAGAGACTGACATTTGTAGACTACAACACTTCTACTATACAGATACTGAGAGTTGTAGTCTACAACACTTCTACTATACAGAGACTGACATTTATAGACTACAACACTTCTACTATATAGAGACTGACATTTGTAGACTACAAACACTTCTACTATACAGAGACTACCATTTGTAGACTACAACACTTCTACTATACAGAGACTGAAATTTGTAGACTACAACACTTTTACTATACAGAGACTGACAGTTGTAGACTACAACACTTATACAATACAGAGACTGACAGTTATATACTACAACACTTCTACTATACAGAGACTGACATTTGTAGACAACAAACACTTCAACTAATAAGAGACTGACATTTTTAGACTGCACCACTTCTACTCTACAAAGACTGACATTTGTAGACTACAACACTTCTACTATACAGAGACTGACATTTGTAGACTACAACACTTCTACAATACAGAGATTTACATTTGTAGACTACAACACTTCTACTATACAGAGACTGACATGTGTAGACAAAACACTTCTACTATACAGAGACTGACAGTTGTAGACTAGAAACACTTCTACTATACAGAGACTGACATTTGTAGACTACAACACTTCTACTATACAGAGACTGACATTTGTAGACTACAACATTTCTACTACACAGAGACTGACATTTGTAGACTTCAACACTTCTACAATACAGAGACTGACATTTGTAGACTACAACACTTCTACTATACAGAGACTGACATTTGTAGACTACAACACTTCTACTATACAGAGACTGACATTTGTAGACTACAACACTTCTACTATACAGAGACTGACATTTGTAGACTACATCATTTCTACTATACAGAGACTGACATTTGTAGACTACAACACTTCTACTATACAGAGACTGACATTTATAGACTACAAACACTTCTACTATACAGAGACTGACATTTGTAGACTAAAACACTTCTACTATACAGAGACTGACAGCTGTAGACTACAAACACTTCTACTATACAGAGACTGACATTTGTAGACTACAACACTTCTACTATACAGAGACTGACATTTGTAGACTACAACACTTCTACTATACAGAGACTGACAATTGTAGACTACAACACTTCTACTATACAGAGACTGACATTTGTAGACTACAACACTTCTACTATACAGAGACTGACATTTGTAGACTACAACACTTCTACTATACAGAGACTGACTGTTGTAGCCTACAACACTTCTATTATAAAGAGACTGACATTTATAGCCTACAACACTTCTACTATACAGAGACTGACATTTATAAACTACAACACTTCTACTATATAGAGACTGACATTTGTAGACTACAAACACTTCTACTATACAGAGACTGACATTTGTAGACTACAACACTTCTACTATACAGAGACTGACATCTGTACACTACAACACTTCTACTATACAGATACTGACATTTGTAGACTACAACACTTCTACTATACATATATTGACATTTGTAGACTACAAACACTTCTACTGTACAGAGACTGACAGTTGTAGACTACAACACTTCTACTATACAGAGACTGACATTTGTAGACTACAACACTTCTACTATACAGAGACTGACATTTATAGACTACAAACACTTCTACTATACACAGACTGACATGTGTAGACTACAACACTTCTACTATACACAGACTGACATTTGTAGACTACAACACTTCTACTACACGCAGACTGACATTTGTAGACTACAACACTTCTAATATACAGAGAATGATATTTGTAGACTACAACACGTCTACTATACAGAGACTGACATGTGTAGACTACAACACTTCTACTATACAGTGACTGACATTTATAGACTACAAACACTTCTACTATACAGAGACTGACAGTTGTAGACTAGAAACACTTCTACTATACAGAGACTTACATTTGTAGACTACAACACTTCTACTATACAGAGACTGACATTTGTAGACTACAACACTTCTACTAAACAGAGACTGACATTTGTAGACTACAACACTTCTACAATACAGAGACTGACATTTGTAGACTACAACACTTCTTCTATACAGAGACTGACAGTTGTAGTCTACAACACTTCTACTATACAGAGACTGACATTTGTTGACTACAACACTTCTACTATATAGAGACTGACATTTGTAGACTACAAACACTTCTACTATACAGAGACTGACATTTGTAGACTACAACATTTCTACTATACAGAGACTGACATTTGTAGACTACAACACTTCTACTATACACATACTGATATTTGTAGACTATAACACTTCTACTATACAGAGACTGACATTTGTAGACTACATCACTTCTACTATACAGAGACTGACATTTGTAGACTACAACACTTCTAATATACAGAGACTGACAGTTGTAGTCTACAACACTTCTATTATACAGATACTGACATTTATAGACTACAACACTTCTACTATGTAGAGACTGACATTTGTAGACTACAAACACTTCTACTATACAGAGACTAACATTTGTAGACTACAACATTTCTACTATACAGAGACTGACATTTGTAGACTACAACACTTCTACTATACAGAGACTGACATTTGTAGACTACAACACTTCTACTATACAGAGACTGACATTTGTAGACTACAACACTTCTACTATACAGAGACTGACATTTATAGACTACAAACACTTCTACTATACAGAGACTGACATTTGTAGACTAAAACACTTCTACTATACAGAGACTGACAGCTGTAGACTACAAACACTTCTACTATACAGAGACTGACATTTGTAGACTACAACACTTCTACTATACAGAGACTGACATTTGTAGACTACAACACTTCTACTATACAGAGACTGACAATTGTAGACTACAACACTTCTACTATACAGAGACTGACATTTGTAGACTACAACACTTCTACTATACAGAGACTGACATTTGTAGACTACAACACTTCTACTATACAGAGACTGACTGTTGTAGCCTACAACACTTCTACTATAAAGAGACTGACATTTATAGCCTACAACACTTCTACTATACAGAGACTGACATTTATAAACTACAACACTTCTACTATATAGAGACTGACATTTGTAGACTACAAACACTTCTACTATACAGAGACTGACATTTGTAGACTACAACACTTCTACTATACAGAGACTGACATCTGTACACTACAACACTTCTACTATACAGATACTGACATTTGTAGACTACAACACTTCTACTATACATATATTGACATTTGTAGACTACAAACACTTCTACTGTACAGAGACTGACAGTTGTAGACTACAACACTTCTACTATACAGAGACTGACATTTGTAGACTACAACACTTCTACTATACAGAGACTGACATTTATAGACTACAAACACTTCTACTATACACAGACTGACATGTGTAGACTACAACACTTCTACTATACACAGACTGACATTTGTAGACTACAACACTTCTACTACACGCAGACTGACATTTGTAGACTACAACACTTCTAATATACAGAGAATGATATTTGTAGACTACAACACGTCTACTATACAGAGACTGACATGTGTAGACTACAACACTTCTACTATACAGTGACTGACATTTATAGACTACAATCACTTCTACTATACAGAGACTGACAGTTGTAGACTAGAAACACTTCTACTATACAGAGACTTACATTTGTAGACTACAACACTTCTACTATACAGAGACTGACATTTGTAGACTACAACACTTCTACTAAACAGAGACTGACATTTGTAGACTACAACACTTCTACAATACAGAGACTGACATTTGTAGACTACAACACTTCTTCTATACAGAGACTGACAGTTGTAGTCTACAACACTTCTACTATACAGAGACTGACATTTGTTGACTACAACACTTCTACTATATAGAGACTGACATTTGTAGACTACAAACACTTCTACTATACAGAGACTGACATTTGTAGACTACAACATTTCTACTATACAGAGACTGACATTTGTAGACTACAACACTTCTACTATACACATACTGATATTTGTAGACTATAACACTTCTACTATACAGAGACTGACATTTGTAGACTACATCACTTCTACTATACAGAGACTGACATTTGTAGACTACAACACTTCTAATATACAGAGACTGACAGTTGTAGTCTACAACACTTCTATTATACAGATACTGACATTTATAGACTACAACACTTCTACTATGTAGAGACTGACATTTGTAGACTACAAACACTTCTACTATACAGAGACTAACATTTGTAGACTACAACATTTCTACTATACAGAGACTGACATTTGTAGACTACAACACTTCTACTATACAGAGACTGACATTTGTAGACTACAACACTTCTACTCTACAGAGACTGACATTTGTAGACTACAACACTTCTACTATACAGAGACTGACAGTTGTAGTATACAACACTTCTACTATATAGAGACTGACATTTATAGACTACAACACTTCTACTATATAGAGACTGACATTTGTAGACTACAAACACTTCTACTATACAGAGACTGATATTTGTAGACTACAACACTTCTACTATACAGAGACTGACATTTGTAGACTACAACACTTCTACTCTACACAGACTGACATTTGTAGACTACAACACTTCTACTATACAGAGACTGACATTTGTAGACTACAACACTTCTACTATACAGAGACTGACTTTTATAGACTACAAACACTTCTACTATACAGAGACTGACATTTGTAGACTACAACACTTCTACTATACAGAGACTGACAGTTGTAGCCTACAACACTTCTACTATACAGAGACTGACATTTATAGCCTACAACACTTCTACTATACAGAGACTGACATTTATAGACTACAACACTTCTATTATATAGAGACTGACATTTGTAGACTACAAACACTTCTACTATACAGAGACTGACATTTGTAGACTACAACACTTCTACTATACAGAGACTGACAACTGTAGACTAAAACACTTCTACTATACAGAGACTGACATTTGTAGACTACAACACTTCTACTATACAGAGTCTGACATTTGTAGACTACAACACTTCTACTATACAGATACTGAGAGTTGTAGTCTACAACACTTCTACTATACAGAGACTGACATTTATAGACTACAACACTTCTACTATATAGAGACTGACATTTGTAGACTACAAACACTTCTACTATACAGAGACTACCATTTGTAGACTACAACACTTCTACTATACAGAGACTGAAATTTGTAGACTACAACACTTTTACTATACAGAGACTGACAGTTGTAGACTACAACACTTATACAATACAGAGACTGACAGTTATATACTACAACACTTCTACTATACAGAGACTGACATTTGTAGACAACAAACACTTCAACTAATAAGAGACTGACATTTTTAGACTGCACCACTTCTACTCTACAAAGACTGACATTTGTAGACTACAACACTTCTACTATACAGAGACTGACATTTGTAGACTACAACACTTCTACAATACAGAGATTTACATTTGTAGACTACAACACTTCTACTATACAGAGACTGACATGTGTAGACAAAACACTTCTACTATACAGAGACTGACAGTTGTAGACTAGAAACACTTCTACTATACAGAGACTGACATTTGTAGACTACAACACTTCTACTATACAGAGACTGACATTTGTAGACTACAACATTTCTACTACACAGAGACTGACATTTGTAGACTACAACACTTCTACAATACAGAGACTGACATTTGTAGACTACAACACTTCTACTATACAGAGACTGACATTTGTAGACTACAACACTTCTACTATACAGAGACTGACATTTGTAGACTACAACACTTCTACTATACAGAGACTGACATTTGTAGACTACATCATTTCTACTATACAGAGACTGACATTTGTAGACTACAACACTTCTACTATACAGAGACTGACATTTATAGAATACAAACACTTCTACTATACAGAGACTGACATTTGTAGACTAAAACACTTCTACTATACAGAGACTGACAGCTGTAGACTACAAACACTTCTACTATACAGAGACTGACATTTGTAGACTACAACACTTCTACTATACAGAGACTGACATTTGTAGACTACAACACTTCTACTATACAGAGACTGACAATTGTAGACTACAACACTTCTACTATACAGAGACTGACATTTGTAGACTACAACACTTCTACTATACAGAGACTGACATTTGTAGACTACAACACTTCTACTATACAGAGACTGACTGTTGTAGCCTACAACACTTCTACTATAAAGAGACTGACATTTATAGCCTACAACACTTCTACTATACAGAGACTGACATTTATAAACTACAACACTTCTACTATATAGAGACTGACATTTGTAGACTACAAACACTTCTACTATACAGAGACTGACATTTGTAGACTACAACACTTCTACTATACAGAGACTGACATCTGTACACTACAACACTTCTACTATACAGATACTGACATTTGTAGACTACAAAACTTCTACTATACATATATTGACATTTGTAGACTACAAACACTTCTACTGTACAGAGACTGACAGTTGTAGACTACAACACTTCTACTATACAGAGACTGACATTTGTAGACTACAACACTTCTACTATACAGAGACTGACATTTATAGACTACAAACACTTCTACTATACACAGACTGACATGTGTAGACTACAACACTTCTACTATACACAGACTGACATTTGTAGACTACAACACTTCTACTACACGCAGACTGACATTTGTAGACTACAACACTTCTAATATACAGAGAATGATATTTGTAGACTACAACACGTCTACTATACAGAGACTGACATGTGTAGACTACAACACTTCTACTATACAGAGACTGACATTTCTAGACTACAACACTTCTACTATACAGAGACTGACATTTGTAGACTACAACACTTCTACTATACAGAGACTGACATTTGTCGACTACAACACTTCTACTATACAGAGACTGACAGTTGTAGTCTACAACACTTCTACTATATAGAGACTGACATTTATAGACTACAACACTTCTACTATATAGAGACTGAAATTTGTAGACTCCAAACACTTCTACTATACAGAGACTGATATTTGTAGACTACAACACTTCTACTATACAGAGACTGACAGTTGTAGACTACAAACACTTCTACTATACAGAGACTGACATTTGTAGACTACAACACTTCTACTATACAGAGACTGACATTTGTAGAATAAAACACTTCTACTATACAGAGACTGACATTTGTAGACTACAACACTTCTACTATACAGAGACTGACATTTGTAGACTACAACACTTCTACTATACTGAGACTGACATTTGTAGACTACAAACACTTCTACTGTACAGAGACTGACAGTTGTAGACTACAACACTTCTACTATACAGAGACTGACATTTGTAGACTACAACACTTCTACTATACAGAGACTGACATTTGTAGACTACAACACTTCTAATATACAGAGAATGATATTTGTAGACTACAACACGTCTACTATACAGAGACTGACATGTGTAGACTACAACACTTCTACTATACAGTGACTGACATTTATAGACTACAAACACTTCTACTATACAGAGACTGACAGTTGTAGACTAGAAACACTTCTACTATACAGAGACTTACATTTGTAGACTACAACACTTCTACTATACAGAGACTGACATTTGTAGACTACAACACTTCTACTAAACAGAGACTGACATTTGTAGACTACAACACTTCTACAATACAGAGACTGACATTTGTAGACTACAACACTTCTTCTATACAGAGACTGACAGTTGTAGTCTACAACACTTCTACTATACAGAGACTGACATTTGTTGACTACAACACTTCTACTATATAGAGACTGACATTTGTAGACTACAAACACTTCTACTATACAGAGACTGACATTTGTAGACTACAACATTTCTACTATACAGAGACTGACATTTGTAGACTACAACACTTCTACTATACACATACTGATATTTGTAGACTATAACACTTCTACTATACAGAGACTGACATTTGTAGACTACATCACTTCTACTATACAGAGACTGACATTTGTAGACTACAACACTTCTAATATACAGAGACTGACAGTTGTAGTCTACAACACTTCTATTATACAGATACTGACATTTATAGACTACAACACTTCTACTATGTAGAGACTGACATTTGTAGACTACAAACACTTCTACTATACAGAGACTAACATTTGTAGACTACAACATTTCTACTATACAGAGACTGACATTTGTAGACTACAACACTTCTACTATACAGAGACTGACATTTGTAGACTACAACACTTCTACTCTACAGAGACTGACATTTGTAGACTACAACACTTCTACTATACAGAGACTGACAGTTGTAGTATACAACACTTCTACTATATAGAGACTGACATTTATAGACTACAACACTTCTACTATATAGAGACTGACATTTGTAGACTACAAACACTTCTACTATACAGAGACTGATATTTGTAGACTACAACACTTCTACTATACAGAGACTGACATTTGTAGACTACAACACTTCTACTCTACACAGACTGACATTTGTAGACTACAACACTTCTACTATACAGAGACTGACATTTGTAGACTACAACACTTCTACTATACAGAGACTGACTTTTATAGACTACAAACACTTCTACTATACAGAGACTGACATTTGTAGACTACAACACTTCTACTATACAGAGACTGACAGTTGTAGCCTACAACACTTCTACTATACAGAGACTGACATTTATAGCCTACAACACTTCTACTATACAGAGACTGACATTTATAGACTACAACACTTCTATTATATAGAGACTGACATTTGTAGACTACAAACACTTCTACTATACAGAGACTGACATTTGTAGACTACAACACTTCTACTATACAGAGACTGACAACTGTAGACTACAACACTTCTACTATACAGATACTGAGAGTTGTAGTCTACAACACTTCTACTATACAGAGACTGACATTTATAGACTACAACACTTCTACTATATAGAGACTGACATTTGTAGACTACAAACACTTCTACTATACAGAGACTACCATTTGTAGACTACAACACTTCTACTATACAGAGACTGAAATTTGTAGACTACAACACTTTTACTATACAGAGACTGACAGTTGTAGACTACAACACTTATACAATACAGAGACTGACAGTTATATACTACAACACTTCTACTATACAGAGACTGACATTTGTAGACAACAAACACTTCAACTAATAAGAGACTGACATTTTTAGACTGCACCACTTCTACTCTACAAAGACTGACATTTGTAGACTACAACACTTCTACTATACAGAGACTGACATTTGTAGACTACAACACTTCTACAATACAGAGATTTACATTTGTAGACTACAACACTTCTACTATACAGAGACTGACATGTGTAGACAAAACACTTCTACTATACAGAGACTGACAGTTGTAGACTAGAAACACTTCTACTATACAGAGACTGACATTTGTAGACTACAACACTTCTACTATACAGAGACTGACATTTGTAGACTACAACATTTCTACTACACAGAGACTGACATTTGTAGACTACAACACTTCTACAATACAGAGACTGACATTTGTAGACTACAACACTTCTACTATACAGAGACTGACATTTGTAGACTACAACACTTCTACTATACAGAGACTGACATTTGTAGACTACATCATTTCTACTATACAGAGACTGACATTTGTAGACTACAACACTTCTACTATACAGAGACTGACATTTATAGACTACAAACACTTCTACTATACAGAGACTGACATTTGTAGACTAAAACACTTCTACTATACAGAGACTGACAGCTGTAGACTACAAACACTTCTACTATACAGAGACTGACATTTGTAGACTACAACACTTCTACTATACAGAGACTGACATTTGTAGACTACAACACTTCTACTATACAGAGACTGACAATTGTAGACTACAACACTTCTACTATACAGAGACTGACATTTGTAGACTACAACACTTCTACTATACAGAGACTGACATTTGTAGACTACAACACTTCTACTATACAGAGACTGACTGTTGTAGCCTACAACACTTCTACTATAAAGAGACTGACATTTATAGCCTACAACACTTCTACTATACAGAGACTGACATTTATAAACTACAACACTTCTACTATATAGAGACTGACATTTGTAGACTACAAACACTTCTACTATACAGAGACTGACATTTGTAGACTACAACACTTCTACTATACAGAGACTGACATCTGTACACTACAACACTTCTACTATACAGATACTGACATTTGTAGACTACAAAACTTCTACTATACATATATTGACATTTGTAGACTACAAACACTTCTACTGTACAGAGACTGACAGTTGTAGACTACAACACTTCTACTATACAGAGACTGACATTTGTAGACTACAACACTTCTACTATACAGAGACTGACATTTATAGACTACAAACACTTCTACTATACACAGACTGACATGTGTAGACTACAACACTTCTACTATACACAGACTGACATTTGTAGACTACAACACTTCTACTACACGCAGACTGACATTTGTAGACTACAACACTTCTAATATACAGAGAATGATATTTGTAGACTACAACACGTCTACTATACAGAGACTGACATGTGTAGACTACAACACTTCTACTATACAGAGACTGACATTTCTAGACTACAACACTTCTACTATACAGAGACTGACATTTCTAGACTACAACACTTCTACTATACAGAGACTGACATTTGTCGACTACAACACTTCTACTATACAGAGACTGACAGTTGTAGTCTACAACACTTCTACTATATAGAGACTGACATTTATAGACTACAACACTTCTACTATATAGAGACTGAAATTTGTAGACTACAAACACTTCTACTATACAGAGACTGATATTTGTAGACTACAACACTTCTACTATACAGAGACTGACAGTTGTAGACTACAAACACTTCTACTATACAGAGACTGACATTTGTAGACTACAACACTTCTACTATACAGAGACTGACATTTGTAGAATAAAACACTTCTACTATACAGAGACTGACATTTGTAGACTACAACACTTCTACTATACAGAGACTGACATTTGTAGACTACAACACTTCTACTATACAGAGACTGACATTTGTAGACTACATCATTTCTACTATACAGAGACTGACATTTGTAGACTACAACACTTCTACTATACTGAGACTGACATTTATAGACTACAAACACTTCTACTATACAGAGACTGACATTTGTAAACTACAACACTTCTACTATACAGAGACTGACAGTTGTAGCCTACAACACTTCTACTATACAGAGACTGACATTTATAGACTACAACACTTCTACTATATAGAGACTGACATTTGTAGACTACAAACACTTCTACTATACAGAGACTGACATTTGTAGACTACAACACTTCTACTATACAGAGACTGACATCTGTACACTACAACACTTCTACTATACAGAGACTGACATTTGTAGACTACAACACTTCTACTATACTGAGACTGACATTTGTAGACTACAACACTTCTACTATACAGAGACTGACATTTGTAGACTACAACACTTCTACTATACAGAGACTGACATTTATAGACTACAAACACTTCTACTATACACAGACTGACATGTGTAGACTACAACACTTCTACTATACACAGACTGACATTTGTAGACTACAACACTTCTACTACACACAGACTGACATTTGTAGACTACAACACTTCTAATATACAGAGAATGATATTTGTAGACTAAAACACGTCTACTATACAGAGACTGACATTTGTAGACTACAACACTTCTACTATACAGAGACTGACATTTGTAGACTACAACACTTCTACTATACAGAGACTGACATTTGTAGACTACAACACTTCTACTATACAGAGACTGACAGTTGTAGTCTACAACACTTCTACTATACAGAGACTGACATTTATAGACTACAACACTTCTACTATATAGAGACTGACATTTGTAGACTACAAACACTTCTACTATACAGAGACTGATATTTGTAGACTACAACACTTCTACTATACAGAGACTGACATTTGTAGACTACAACACTTCTACTATACAGAGACTGACAATTGTAGACTACAACACTTCTACTATACAGAGACTGACATTTGTAGACTACATCATTTCTACTATACAGAGACTGACATTTGTAGACTACAACACTTCTACTATACAGTGACTGACATTTATAGACTACAAACACTTCTACTATACAGAGACTGACAGTTGTAGACTAGAAACACTTCTACTATACAGAGACTGACATTTGTAGACTACAACACTTCTACTATACAGAGACTGACATTTGTAGACTACAACACTTCTACTATACAGAGACTGACATTTGTAGACTACAACACTTCTACAATACAGAGACTGACATTTGTAGACTACAACACTTCTTCTATACAGAGACTGACAGTTGTAGTCTACAACACTTCTACTATACAGAGACTGACATTTGTTGACTACAACACTTCTACTATATAGAGACTGACATTTGTAGACTACAAACACTTCTACTATACAGAGACTGACATTTGTAGACTACAACATTTCTACTATACAGAGACTGACATTTGTAGACTACAACATTTCTACTATACACAGACTGATATTTGTAGACTATAACACTTCTACTATACAGAGACTGACATTTGTAGACTACATCACTTCTACTATACAGAGACTGACATTTGTAGACTACAACACTTCTAATATACAGAGACTGACAGTTGTAGTCTACAACACTTCTATTATACAGATACTGACATTTATAGACTACAACACTTCTACTATGTAGAGACTGACATTTGTAGACTACAAACACTTCTACTATACAGAGACTAACATTTGTAGACTACAACATTTCTACTATACAGAGACTGACATTTGTAGACTACAACACTTCTACTATACAGAGACTGATATTTGTAGACTACAACACTTCTACTATACAGAGACTGACATTTGTAGACTACAACACTTCTACTATACAGAGACTGACATTTATAGACTACAACACTTCTACTATGTAGAGACTGACATTTGTAGACTACAAACACTTCTACTATACAGAGACTAACATTTGTAGACTACAACATTTCTACTATACAGAGACTGACATTTGTAGACTACAACACTTCTTCTATACAGAGACTGATATTTGTAGACTACAACACTTCTTCTATACATAGACTGACAATTGTAGACTACAACACTTCTACTATTCAGAGACTGACATTTGTAGACTACATCACTTCTACTATACAGAGACTGACATTTGTAGACTACAACACTTCTACTATACAGAGACTGACATTTATAGACTACAAACACTTCTACTATACAGGGACTGACATTTGTAGACTAAAACACTTCTACTATACAGAGACTGACAGTTGTAGACTACAAACACTTCTACTATACAGAGACTGACATTTGTAGACTACAACACTTCTACTATACAGAGACTGACAGTTGTAGTCTACAACACTTCTACTATACAGAGCCTGACATTTGTAGACTACATCACTTCTACTATACAGAGACTGACATTTGTAGACTCCAACACTTCTACTATGTAGAGACTGACATTTGTAGACTACAAACACTTCTACTATACAGAGACTAACATTTGTAGACTACAACATTTCTACTATACAGAGACTGACATTTGTAGACTACAACACTTCTACTATACAGAGACTGACATTTGTAGATTACAAACACTTCTAGTATACAGAGACTGACATTTGTAGACTACAACACTCTTACTATACAGATACTGACATTTGTAGACTACAACCCTTCTACTATACAGAGACTGACATTTGTAGACTACAACACTTCTACTATACAGAGACTGACATTTATAGACTACAAACACTTCTACTATACAGAGACTGACATTTGTAGACTAAAACACTTCTACTATACAGAGACTGACAGCTGTAGACTACAAACACTTCTACTATACAGAGATTGACATTTGTAGACTACAACACTTCTACTATACAGAGACTGACTTTTGTAGACTACAACACTTCTACTATACAGAGACTGACATTTGTAGACTACAACACTTCTACTATACAGAGACTGACATTTGTAGACTACAACACTTCTACTATACAGAGACTGACATTTGTAGACTACAACACTTCTACTATACAGAGACTGATATTTGTAGACTATAACACGTCTACTATACAGAGACTGACATTTGTAGACTACATCACTTCTACTATACAGAGACTGACATTTATAGACTACAACACTTCTACTATATAGAGACTGACATTTGTAGACTACAAACACTTCTACTATACAGAGACTGATATTTGTAGACTACAACACTTCTACTATACAGAGACTGACATCTGTACACTACAACACTTCTACTATACAGATACTGACATTTGTAGACTACAACACTTCTACTATACAGATATTGACATTTGTAGACTACAAACACTTCTACTGTACAGAGACTGACAGTTGTAGACTACAACACTTCTACTATACAGAGACTGACATTTGTAGACTACAACACTTCTACTATACAGAGACTGACATTTATAGACTACAAACACTTCTACTATACACAGACTGACATGTGTAGACTACAACACTTCTACTATACACAGACTGACATTTGTAGACTACAACACTTCTACTACACACAGAATGACATTTGTAGACTACAACACTTCTAATATACAGAGAATGATATTTGTAGACTACAACACGTCTACTATACAGAGACTGACATGTGTAGACTACAACACTTCTACTATACAGAGACAGACATTTGTAGACTACAACACTTCTACTATACAGAGACTGACATTTGTAGACTACAACACTTCTACTATACAGAGACTGACATTTGTAGACTACATCATTTCTACTATACAGAGACTGACATTTGTAGACTACAACACTTCTACTATACTGAGACTGACATTTATAGACTACAAACACTTCTACTATACAGAGACTGACATTTGTAGACTACAACACTTCTACTATACAGAGACTGACAGTTGTAGCCTACAACACTTCTACTATACAGAGACTGACATTTATAGACTACAACACTTCTACTATATAGAGACTGACATTTGTAGACTACAAACACTTCTACTATACAGAGACTGACATTTGTAGACTACAACACTTCTACTATACAGAGACTGACATCTGTACACTACAACACTTCTACTATACAGAGACTGACATTTGTAGACTAAAACACTTCTACTATACAGATATTGACATTTGTAGACTACAAACACTTCTACTGTACAGAGACTGACAGTTGTAGACTACAACACTTCTACTATACAGAGACTGACATTTGTAGACTACAACACTTCTACTATACAGAGACTGACATTTATAGACTACAAACACTTCTACTATACACAGACTGACATGTGTAGACTACAACACTTCTACTATACACAGACTGACATTTGTAGACTACAACACTTCTACTACACACAGACTGACATTTGTAGACTACAACACTTCTACTACACACAGACTGACATTTGTAGACTACAACACGTCTACTATACAGAGACTGACATTTGTAGACTACAACACTTCTACTATACAGAGACTGACATTTGTAGACTACAACACTTCTACTATACAGAGACTGACATTTGTAGTCTACAACACTTCTACTATACAGAGACTGACATTTATAGACTACAACACTTCTACTATATAGAGACTGACATTTGTAGACTACAAACACTTCTACTATACAGAGACTGATATTTGTAGACTACAACACTTCTACTATTCAGAGACTGACATTTGTAGACTACAACACTTCTACTATACAGAGACTGACAATTGTAGACTACAACACTTCTACTATACAGAGACTGACATTTGTAGACTACATCATTTCTACTATACAGAGACTGACATTTGTAGACTACAACACTTCTACTATACAGTGACTGACATTTATAGACTACAAACACTTCTACTATACAGAGACTGACAGTTGTAGTCTACAACACTTCTACTATACAGATACTGACATTTATAGACTACAACACTTCTACTATGTAGAGACTGACATTTGTAGACTACAAACACTTCTACTATACAGAGACTAACATTTGTAGACTACAACATTTCTACTATACAGAGACTGACATTTGTAGACTACAACACTTCTACTATACAGAGACTGACATTTATAGACTACAACACTTCTACTATACAGAGACTGACATTTGTAGACTACAAACACTTCTACTATACAGAGACTAACATTTGTAGACTACAACACTTCTTCTATACATAGACTGACAATTGTAGACTACAACACTTCTACTATACAGAGACTGACATTTGTAGGCTACATCACTTCTACTATACAGAGACTGACAATTGTAGACTACAACACTTCTACTATACAGAGACTGACATTTGTAGGCTACATCACTTCTACTATACAGAGACTGACATTTGTAGACTACAACACTTCTACTATACAGAGACTGACAGTTGTAGACTACAAACACTTCTACTATACAGAGACTGACATTTGTAGACTACAACACTTCTACTATACAGAGACTGACAGTTGTAGTCTACAACACTTCTACTATACAGAGACTGACATTTGTAGACTACAACACTTCTACTATACAGAGACTGACATTTGTAGACTACAACACTTCTACTATACAGAGACTGACAGTTGTAGTCTACAACACTTCTACTATACAGAGACTGACATTTATAGACTACAAACACTTCTACTATACACAGACTGACATGTGTAGACTACAACACTTCTACTATACACAGACTGACATTTGTAGACTACAACACTTCTACTACACACAGACTGACATGTGTAGACTACAACACTTCTAATATACAGAGAATGATATTTGTAGACTACAACACGTCTACTATACAGAGACTGACATTTGTAGACTACAACACTTCTACTATACAGAGACTGACATTTGTAGACTACAACACTTCTACTATACAGAGACTGACAGTTGTAGTCTACAACACTTCTACTATATAGAGACTGACATTTATAGACTACAACACTTCTACTATATAGAGACTGACATTTGTAGACTACAAACACTTCTACTATACAGAGACTGATATTTGTAGACTACAACACTTCTACTATACAGAGACTGACATTTGTAGACTACAACACTTCTACTCTACACAGACTGACATTTGTAGACTACAACACTTCTACTATACAGAGACTGACATTTGTAGACTACAAACACTTCAACTATACAGAGACTGACATTTGTAGACTACAACACTTCTACTCTACAAAGACTGACATTTGTAGACCACAACACTTCTACTATACAGAGACTGACATTTGTAGACTCCAACACTTCTACTATACAGTGACTGACATTTGTAGACTACAAACACTTCTACTATAAAGAGACTGACATTTGTAGACTACAACACTTCTACTATACAGAGACTGACAGTTGTAGACTACAACACTTCTACTATACACAGACTGAAATTTGTAGAATACAAACACTTCTACTATACAGAGACTGACATCTGTAGACTACAACACTTCTACTATACAGAGACTGTCATTTGTAGACTACACCACTTCTACTATACAGAGACTGACATTTGTAGACTACAACTCTTCTACTATACAGAGACTTACATTTGTAGACTACAACACTTCTAATATACAGAGACTGACATTTGTAGACTACAACACTCCTACTATACAGAGACTGACATTTGTAGACTACAACACTTCTACTATACACAGACTGACATTTGTAGACTACAACACTTCTACTATACAGAGACTGACAGTTGTAGACTACAACACTTCTACTATACAGAGACTGACAATTATAGACTACAACACTTCTACTATACACAGACTGACATCTGTAGACTACAACACTTCTACTATACAGAGACTGTCAATTGTAAACTACAACACTTCTACTATACACAAACTGACATTTGTAGACTACAACACTTCTATTATACACAGACTGACATTTGTAGACTACAACACTTCTACTATACACAGACTGACATTTGTAGAATACAAACACTTCTACTATACAGAGACTGACATTTGTAGACTACAACACTTCTACTATACAGAGACTGACAGTTATAGACTACAACACTTCTACTATACACAGACTGACATATGTAGACTACAACACTTCTACTATACAGAGACTGACATTTGTAGACTACAACACTTCTACTATACAGAGACTGACATTTGTAAACTACAACACTTCTACTATACACAGACTGACATTTGTAGACTACAACACTTCTATTATAAACAGACTGACATTTGTAGACTACAACACTTCTACTATACACAGACTGACATTTGTAGAATACAAACACTTCTACTATGCACAGACAGACATATGTAGACTACAACACTTCTACTATACAGAGACTGACATTTGTAGACTACAACACTTCTACTATACAGAGACTGACATTTCTGTTTGCCAGTTTGCCGTATGCACGGGTCAATGTCGGAACGATCCATTTGCTCTGATACACAATCCGGCTTGTTTGAGTGACACACGACGGGTAATCTCTTCAGCGTTTTTTTTTTTTTTTATAATTTTTTACGAAAATGTTATTGCAGATATGCGAAAGACAACCAGCTAAATACACATATTTAAAAAAAAATGATTCGTAACGTTTCACGCATGATGGAATTGCGTGACTGACTTTTACCATTGGTTTCAATAGAGGACATTCTGATCTGTGTCCATCGCGCACTGTCTTCAGTCCGACTATTCCCGTCGTAGACTCGATTATCCAGGCACCGTGAGGTAGGAGCACTGTACCGCTTCCTGGCGAAGTCACGCAGCCGGGCGAAAGTCGGTTAAGCGAGACTTGTCCCGTCGTAAACCAGACCTCTGTCATCAACAGCGGTAGTGACAACTCATTTATTATACGTGTACGAAGCACGGAAGTAGTCATTTTCTGGCAACTGTTACACCGGGGTAGATGCAAGCAGAGAGGACAGGGTGCATAGGAGGGCGTGGTGCACAGAGTAGGTGACAAATAGGGTGGGCAGGGATCGACGCTGATGTTCCCACGACCTGGGCCAAATATGTTGTAATCTTCCCCAATGGATATAGGTTCATGTGATGGACGCAAGAACGAACACCATCGTAACTGCCGCGCAGTGCTGGTTCTGCGTATAATAGGCCTGACATAAAGTTCACACGCATTTATAGATATAGCATTGCTAGTTCCAGTATGGTTCTGCGTTTTTTTTAATTAATTTATACTTAGCCTACGTGTTTAAGGAGTCGGATATACGACCCAACAATAAAATACGCATAGAGAAATGTTTTGATCTTAGTGAGTTAAGTTTCAACACAATGTAGTCTAGTTTCCATTGCATTTAGTACCGAACTCCAGCACACAAAACATAGTAAATTGATTAAACCTTTTTAATAATGATAATGATACAACTACTACTACTACTACTACTAATAATAATAATAATAATAGTAATATTAATAATAGTAATAATAATAATACAATAATAATAATAATAATAAGACAATTTTAAGGTAGACATACATACTGATTAGGCCTACGCACGGTTTGTCTACACATTTATGATGTTTAAAGTTAGAACATTTGAAATACTCGCGTCCTGCGGTTTCCGTCCTTATTAAAATCCGGCGGAAGTTTGAAACGCGATCAACCTCAACGTTTTAATGGTATATGACATAGCACGTGATTATTCTGATGAAATCTGATTACGTTAAGTTAGCAATAATTAGGATGATTGTGTGATTTTAATTGCAATTTTGAATTGTCACAGCACAAATATTTAAACGGTTACCTCAACTGTTTTATTGTATATGACGCAACACAGCATTATCAGTCTTGTGCTGAAATCTGGTAGTAAAGTTCTGCACTTATGATAATTTAGGTGATTTTCTTATTCAAAAACTACCGATTTTATGAGTTCATGTTAACCCAGTAATTGTTTTGTTGAAATCAACTTATATGGACCAAATCGATAATGTGGTGAAATTTCGACTCAATCTGAAAGGCTGAACTAAGAGAATCGATTATTTAAAATTAGTGTTCCTTTTTATAGTAAAATCACAATTTAAATGCAGCATAACGTTTACATATGTGTATAAAATCATAATAATAGTTTACAGTGGCGCCAATGCCAACGAAGTCATTGACACAGCGAAATTATTGTGGCGGCACCTAGGGGATACATATGAAACACAAATATGCGCACACCGCCATCTGGCGTGTTAATATCTAAATGCAACACAAATAGATACTACATACATTCGCCAGATGGCAGCTATATTTTATCGTCTGTCGTGTATTCGCACAGTGGATATTTTGCAGAACGCACCACTATTTCAAAACCCATCACTAGATTGGGTCGAAATTGAGGGGTATCAAGTTTGGGTGGATTTTTAAGTGATATTTTCACGAATTTTCCAGCACAGGATAGGTTTTAATGGCCGCCTATTTAAAACCTAGTGTGGTCTCAACCCAGCACGGAGTCGTTATTTTCAAAGCGTATGTATAATTTTATTAATTTCTTAGGTAGAATTTCAGTATCAGATGTGGGATCGTTTCTTTCTGTCTTTTTTTCTCTCCTACCCCTCGTCTCTCCCTCCCTCCCTCTCTCCCTCCCTCCCTCCCTCCCTCCCTCCCTCCCTCCCTCCCATATATATATATATAATATATATATATATATATATATACATATCATGATCTTTTGTTTATTATTTATTTATATGTGCATATGTTCTCTGTCGTACTCTTCGCTCGACCGACCAGTTTCTCGTGGTTGTTCCTAGAGTTAACCTGAAACGGTACGGCCGACGCGCATTTTCATGTGCAGGTCCCACTCTCTGGAACTCTCTTCCACTAGAGCTAAGAAGCCAACGTGACTCTGGACATTTTAGGAGAAACCTGAAAACATTTATCTTTTATTAGGCTTTTTCGTAATTTGTTGTATTTTTTAATGCATACATGTACATCTTAATGTTATATATGGCCCACATAATAATCGAAATGTGTAGTTGTGTTAGCATATGTAACCCATGTATTGTAATATTATAACGACAACGTAATGTATTCTTACATCATGTTTTAGTTTATAAACACCCCTGAATCTGCTTTGTAGAGATATGTGGTGTATACATAAATTTGATTTGATTCATTTATTTTTCTCTCTTATTCACCCTCGTCCTCTCTTCCTCTCTCCACCTTATCTGCCTCCCTCCTTCCTTCACTACTGATTCTTTCTCTTTCTACCCCTCCCTCTCTCTCACACCGTCCCATCCTCTCAAATCCCACCTTCGCAACTCACCCTCCGTCTCTACCTCTCTTCCGCATCCCCCCTCTCTCTCTCTTCCCCATCCCTTCCCCGCTCTCCCTCTCTCCTTTCCTCCTTCCCTCACTCCCTAATATGATGGTTGCTCATGTTTTTTTCAATCATACTTTTGGTATTTATATATTATACATTATGTTTATTTGACATTGGGACTGCAACTGTTTTTTTTATTACGAGTCTATGTATCTAGGTATGCGTCCTATATATCTTGTGAAGCAACTAATAAACAAGCACACGTTTTGTAAATTCCCTCCCTTTGAACCATCCGCATCGTGTACAGAATTCACCATAAACGCCACTCTTCATTAACTCCATTTCCGCTAAAGGCACGTTCCTCGCCTCCGGGAGAGAACTCTGCACGGAATTGATTAATATAAAAAGAATGATAGGTATTTGCTGCCCAGTGAGTTTACATTACTCTAACTATCTCTGAGTGTCTCGTCCATCCGCTGCGACAGACGCTGCTACGAGCGAACACAACCTGCCCGACCAGTTCATTACCGGACGCCGAGTTAAAACATCTCGAATCCCACGGGAAGCTCGCTGACACACGGAAGTATTGTATTTCGTTACGAGTTCATATCATGACCGATCGCCTGTCGATGTTAATTCGATAAAAGTTAATCGTCTGTTAGCGCGGAAGTGTTCACACGAACGGTGTGATTAACGATGATGTATGGGCATTTAATAAGACCGCTTCAAGCGTTCGTCACCTATTCCGGTGCGTTGCTGTGCACCATTTTAGGTGTCGCGTACTCCGGCTGAATGGCGTCGGTGTGGCAAACTGCGACGTGCGATTGTCAATAGTGCAGGAACTTTCGCTGTTTGTTATGAACGAAGACTGCGTTCCAGTAACGATGACAATGGTATTAACGATGTCGGCAACTATAACTATTACATGTAAGTCAGATAGACAACAGTGAGCAATATTGGAAATTGACAGGCTATTCAGAAAAGCACCGTGGCGTAGTTTTAGAGCACCTGGCTCTCCACATAGAGATCCCGGGTTCTAAACCTCAAGTTCATTCACTCCGCGTTTCCCCTCTTCACTCAGTTGTATGAATGCCTACCTGGCATTAGACAGTGGTTGGTATTTGCGTATGAATATCATTTGTGCAGCAATTTCCTGAGTAGTCATGATGATGT
>OZ023206.1:30684006-30721506 GCA_963995525.1 Escarpia spicata
GTGTATGGGACAGGTCAATAGTGCCTAACATCACACATATGGGCAACTACCTCGATGTGGTGATACCAAGACAAGGTGGGTTATGGACACTCGATGGCAGTAGTACTGTATAGAACAACCATACTTTTGCATTGGTTCTTCTGTCTGACAGGGATCTCCATCCTAATGTCTGGAGCATGTATGTTACAGTGGAGGTATTGAGGTGGCGATATAAGACATATCGGGCTCCACGGCGTTTAATCATGTCTAGTTTGTTTATTTGTTAGCTGTGTATGTTCTAAATATCACATATGGCTGTGCGCACTAAGCTGCTTGCTTATTGAGCAGTTTCGTAATGGTGTTTTGCTACACGTCGACGCGAGATTTGGAGGTGACGCCAATTTTTGCGCTGGCTTTCGGTGCTGGCGTTCGCGGTCGCGCCTACTTTTGTTTGCTAATGGTCTCTAATAACAACAATAAAAACAACAGGCGTAATGTTACGAGGTGGAGCGCGGAGGCGTAATGTTACGGGGTGGAGCGCGGAGCGTAATGTTACGGGGTGGAGCGCGGAGGCGTAATGTTACGAGGTGGACCGCGGAGGCGTAATGTTACGAGGTGGACCGCGGAGGCGTAATGTTACAAGGTGGACCGCGGAGGCGTAATGTTACGAGGTGGACCGCGGAGGCGTAATGTTACGAGGTGGAGCGCGGATGCGTAATGTTACGGGGTGGAGCGCGGAGGCGTAATGTTACGGGGTGGAGCGCGGAGGGGTAATGTTACGAGGTGGACCGCGGAGGCGTAATGTTACTAGGTGGACCGCGGAGGCGTAATGTTACGAGGTGGAGCGCGGAGGCGTAATGTTACGGGGTGGAGCGCGGAGGCGTAATGTTACGAGGTGGACCGCGGAGGCGTAATGTTACGAGGTGGACCGCGGAGGCGTAATGTTACAAGGTGGACCGCGGAGGCGTAATGTTACGAGGTGGACCGCGGAGGCGTAATGTTACGAGGTGGAGCGCGGATGCGTAATGTTACGGGGTGGAGCGCGGAGGCGTAATGTTACGGGGTGGAGCGCGGAGGGGTAATGTTACGAGGTGGACCGCGGAGGCGTAATGTTACTAGGTGGACCGCGGAGGCGTAATGTTACGAGGTGGAGCGCGGAGGCGTAATGGTACGAGGTGGACCGCGAGGCGTAATGTTACGAGGTGGACCGCGTAGGCGTAATGTTAGTGCAAACAGAGCATCATGCTCTCACTCAGAGATTCCGGGTTTTAAATTGCTTGCTGCCGTTTCGAACCCGGTAGATGCTCTTTCACTCTACGATATGGTATCCGATTGAATAGGTCTGCCAGGGAGTGACAAATAAAGAGCTCTGAGTTGTACTAATGACTGGGTAGGGCGCTGTAAATAAATGTATCACTGACAAACGTCGCAAACTACAACGGTTCGAAAGCCCATCAAGTTAGACAGAACACTGGACTACCGCTTTTAAGAGCAGAACGGTGTGCTGTAGACAGGATGAAATGCAGAGGTGTGACATCCAGGGGGATAGCGAGGGGTCAAACCTTCATTGGCATCTACGTCAAGTCAATAAAACGAGTCAAGCACATCAAGATTTAAAGAGGTTGCAAAATAAATCTAGCAATTTACAGTCACAGTTGGAAAAAGAGACGGACCACCGAGAAGGTTGATCGACACCGAGCGAGACGGGGTAGGTCTGGAGCCGCTGCAGTTATTTGATGCTGCTCACAACCATCTCAGATGGAGGCTGATTCCTAGCGGGTACAACTACGGCCGACTCGGTCAGTCGACGTGGAGCGTCACAACGTTGGTATCCGCATCTCAACTATCAATAAGCGTTGATCACCAGGTCGGTAGGTGGATGCGTGGACGGGTGGAAAGGTGGACGGGTGGACGGGTGGACGGGTGGACGGGTGGACGGGTGGACGGGTGGGTGGATAATGATAATAATATATATATATATTTATATAGCGCCGTTTTCAGCTTTAATTGCTCAGGTGCTTTACAAATCCATTAAGGCAATTCGTACCTACTAAAAAACCTCAGCACATAAAAAGTAGTACATTTCTATATATAAAAAACTACATGGAAAATAAAAACTAGAGGCCTAACATATGTAAATTATATGATTTATATTTACCAAAAAAATAAAATATGCATTATTACAAAGATTAATATAATGTAACAACGCACATAGACATATGTAAACATTACCAACTTACGTATCAATAAAATCGCTATCCTGTTCGACCTCAGCGAACTTGTTTGCCCTTACAAAACACATTTTCTCAGTCGACCGTATTCCTTTTAGTGAGCAGATTAACGCCATAATAAGACCACTTGGCATAACGTTCCAATTGCTTAACGTTCCCGTGAGACCAGCATTAAATTTGAAGCTGACGGCTGCCTTATTATTGTCCATTAGGCGGAAACACAATGCGTTGTTCCGTTACCCAATCCGTTTGTGCCACCGGTTCAGCATCCGGGAACAACATAGGACGCCGGTCTTTGTTTAAAGCGATATATCAACACCGAGGGAGAAATCATTATTTCAATCCCTTGATGGCAGACGACTAACGTGCTGTAGTTTGACGAAGGCGCTACTGCAAGTAAACAATACTGTTAGTGTAAACGTCTAAAACAAAATCACAGGAACAACAAATAGGACTTTTCTGCACAATATTAAAGGGCAGTGAAACAGTTATTGTGTATTGATCAACCATACTTTGATAGTTAAGCTAACTTAGATAATTATGTCTTTGAGATATATCTGCAGTTCTTATACTGAAATGGAACGTAAAGTGTATAACAGAGTAAAACAACAGTTCATATGTTATGGGTATTTTGGCACAAAGCAAGCTAAAAGAACGTAAGCACGTTCGTTCGGTGGAACTTTACCTAGTTACATGACAGTTTCGCAACGTTTTATGTGTCTTGTATGAATGTATGTATATCTAATTACGTTTAATTTAACACATTCACTTGAAACGTCACAGTACGATCACGTGAGTCGCAGCATTATTTTTGCGCGCTTAGCGGCGAACGATATCACTACGCTAGCGGTTAACACCTATTCAAAATGCTCTCTGTGCATTTACATTAAAAAAATCTAAACTATTCATCAGAATATTATCTTTTTGTAAAGCATGTCGCATTTTCGTTAAATATTTGATTTAATAACGGTTCCGTTGACATTTAAACTGCCACAATGTTTGCACTGTCTTACGTGGAACGTCAATCATGTACTACGCACATGGGCCGACCATTTCGTTGCAGTTGTTAAACGATCGCGGCAACCCACTGTCAGTTGTCCGCGATCAGAGGCAGGATTAATTGGGGGAGAGAGAAAGAACTGGAGATTAGCCGCGGGGGAGGAGTAGCTATGAGATGTGTATTAACGGCCTGCTGTTTGTCGTTCGGTCGGCGTTCTAATGCGCTTTAAATTTTAATGCTACATAAATACTACTAGTGGAATAATGGCTTGCCAATTACGTCAGTATCACGTGACGTCTGCGTTGATGTCGCGCCTCTGTTTAATTCTGCGTCACGCTGTGTGATGTTGTAATCTAAAAATGAATGGGGAAATAGCAAAGTATCAATATTATAACCCGGCAACTATTTATTATCGCCCACCGCAAGCATGTGTCGATTTTTTATTTTTTATGCATGTGCGTGCGTGCGTACATACCTGCATTGTGTGTGCGCGCGAGTGTACGTGCGCACGTTTGCGTGTGCGTGTACATCCTTTTGCTGTAAAACGTGGGTTTGGTAAAACAACAAAAGAAAGGTACGGCAATCATTTGTTTCCGCGTTGGAGAATGAGGCAAACACGAATATACATAAAAACATGTTTCCCGAGCACTCTCATGTCTGGACCGGTCACTTTTTAAAAATACGTGTCTGCAGTATTCTGTAGGGGGCTTCACTGAATCTAGTCTCTAAAAATGCTAACAACATCAACGTGGCGAGATGATTACAGCTTGTCAGACGTGCTTCTTCCAATTGTCGTTTCGTTTACCTCGTTCCGTTGATGTCACTCGTAATCCATTACACCTTAATAGGCGAACGGACACGCGCTACTCGCTGAAGGCCACAAGCGCAAGAATTACAGCACCTTCGGAATCGCCTTTGGAGCAATGGCTAAGTTTGCTGCACAAAAACAGCAATTACATGTAAATTATGTGTTTTTTTGCAAACCAATGGTGCCATTCTGACGTAACATGTGCCGAAATAACATGTGTTTCATTCACCTGTTTATTGGTCGTTCGTGGGGCGCGTTAGCGTAGTCTTCAGAACTGCAGACTCTATCTAGAGAATCACGTTCCAATAATTTTACTGCTTGATGCTTGGACAATAAATTTTGTTCACTCCACTTTGTCTCATTTCACCCAGCTGAAAGGAGTACCTTGCAACAGACAGTGTAGGTTATGTATGAACGAGCAACTGCAGCGTGATTGTACATTTTATAGATACATTTTTTTAGTTTATATAATGAGGGTATTAAGCAGCGTGGCGTGTCGTATATTTGTGAAGTTCATTTTCCAATGGATTATCAATATCAATTCGTGTCACCCCTCCTTTCATGTGACAAAACAAACACAATTAAATATGTATGTTTTGCACTCATATTTGTACGCTGCGCGATATTACAGTTCATCAAACAGGTTTACTTTTCCAATCTAGTGGTATGCCTCCGGGACAATAGTAGCATTACTGGCAAACCGAATGGCTGTCAAAACCAACAAATTGGTTGAACACTGAATCGTGTGTGTTGATATGAAAACGTCGTATATGTGCTTTAGGCCGTCGTTTGCAGATGAATAAATGCCTTGTCGCTAATCGATGCATGCACAGTGAAACCTCGCTCTCCTGTCAACTCGCTAATACAGCCACATCGCAATTAAGGTCATCCTAAATCATTTCCGTAACGGCAAAGTATAGGAAATTGGTTTGAACAGGTTTGCCAGTAAAGCACTTCGAGTATCACAAGGACTGAATGTCGCGTTATATACCTAGCTGTACTTTTACCTCATTATTCAGGTAACTTTTGTTCAAAGGTGAGGGTGACCTTGAGAATGATATTCCATTGTATATATAATGCGAATTTGTTAGATGTCTCGTGTGATAATTATGTAACTGTAAAACTTGATATCAAGATAGCAAGTTAACTAAAACATCAGTGTATTTTTGGAAAGTATATCTTAATAATAATAATATTATAATCGCCCATGCAATTTGTTTAATGTGCATATCGGGTGGGCGGCGTTCTGGACACGCCGTGTGTTCGTACATGAGATGGTGGCAAAAGGAGAAGAGGAAGATCAATTTCAAGACGTAAGGAGGAATGTTGAATGGTTAGGAGTGAAGAGCAAAGAGGGGAAGGTAGAAGAAAATCGAAATAGGTGGAGTCGATTAATCGGACGAGAAGAATAAACCCAATGGTATCCCTTCCGACAAAAGGGACAGCGGGGAAGAAGGAGAATAGTTTTCATTAAGACATCACTGAGATCGCAGGGAAGAATTGTCGTTTTCCCCGTGGACTATCCTCTTCCATTTACAGGAAAGCACAAAATACGCGATTTGGCAATCAAATCAAAAGCGCTAGTTTTACGTCATGCCAAAACCGCTTTCTGGCAATTATTGACATAACAATAAATCGTCCATTGAAAAACGTATACTTCACCTTTAAACGTCATACAACCGCAAAATAAAGTGTGCCTGTGATTAACTTAATGAACTCGGGCGCCGTGTGTTATCGGTGTGAAACGTAACAGCGCAACAAATTGTAATAAATTACTCGGTGCAAGATATCTTAATGCGTCTGGAGAGTAGGGCAGCCCGTAGGCAAGTGTCGTTACGACGTGAAGTTGCGGAGGGCTGCGTTACTCGCTAAACGATTACATATGCAAGGCCTCAATTACCCGCAAGTAAGCCATGCGACATGGGTGAGGTTATGGCAAACGGGTCTTAGTTATGTCTTAGCAGTGTTCACATAAGTACGCACAAAAAATATTTGTTTGCTTGTGTTTGTTTGTTGGTGTGTGTGTGTGTGTGTGCGCGCGCGTGTGTGTGTGTTTGTGCGCGCGCGCGCACGAACGCACGGACGCACGGACGCACGCACGCTCGCACGCACACACACACACACACACGAAACTGACTGTTACTGTAGAGTGGCATCTTTCTGCCTCCGGACTTGCGCAGTATCCGATGAAGACGTAAGTCTCGCGTGGCTAGGCACACAGGTGTCGTGTAGTTACTTAGCGATCTTCCCGCCGTTTACGAGACCATTAACGAGAGAGGAACTCGTGTGGGCGATAAAACAGGTCGGTGGTTGTCAGACCGTTTAATATCTTCGTTTAATTTTTACGAAAGATGGTCTATGACGACAGTAAAATTGTTGCTTTGCTCGGGGACCAGGTGTAATACAAAAAACTGACTGTTTGTATATTTAATGCCTATAATATTATGGACACACACACACGCACGCACGCACGCACGCACGCACGCACGCACGCACGCACGCACACACACACATATAATAATTTTCGTTTTGTTGAAATGATGCACTAATTTTACTACTGATTGTATTTTATATAAGGTAAATAATTGTTTTAATTAATGCATAGGGTGGCTCCTCTAGTTTTAGTAGGAGTCTTCCTTCCCTTATTATGACATAATCTTTTTTTTTCTTCCCATACATTGCATATTTACAATTTTTTCATGTCGACTCGATTACAGTATTTTCTATGGTTTTTTTTGGTTTTGTAACAATTATACTGTTGTATATTGCATTTTGGGACAAATAAATATTTCCTGTTCTTGTTTCAGTTGGCGTGCTCTTGTGTTTTTTTAAAAGCAAACAACTGGTAGATAGTATACGACACGGTGCGGAAGCACACGCATTAAAACGGATTTGTCGGTCCCTTATTTATTAATATAATATTCTTAAAATAAGAATAAATATGTTGAACATATATTTCCCTCCAAATTATGTTTAATAAACCCAATGCGTTCTTCCCAATGTATTTCACTCAAGAATTGTTTAAATAAAATAGAAAACATTAAAATAGTCGGCTTGTGTTATGGCGGTGTTATTCGTATCCACGTAATAACCGGAGGTTTCAGATTTAGATAACACTGGTATTGTGTCCTGTGCATTTGTATTTATCTGCGAGATTACTGTAGTGCATGTTAAATCTTCGCCACGGTGTTTCTCTTTAAGACACGCTGTAGGGACGCGGGCATACAAATTATTTGTAAAGCATAAGCACAATTATTTGACCCATTATACATTTTAAATAATACGTCCGTGCCAATTAGTACTCTTAAATAATACAAATGTAAATTGTATTATAAACATTGGTAGATTATTGCAAAACTAGATAGGGTCAAGAGACTAATTTGAGACCGATATATCTTGGGGAGCCACACTATAATGAATCAAACAAAAGCAAATCAAATCGTTTTCTAATAATTTGTATTTAAAGCGTTTGAAGTGAAGGTAAATTACTCATAATGTGTAAAGCTTTCTTGGCAGTCGTAAGGATTGGATACCGCGCTATATGTAAAAACGTATTTTGACCCCTTATTTGCAATGGCGCCCTCCTGTATGTTGTTATTTTAGCACTACACCGCTCGAAACGAAAACAAACATATTTATGTCCTATGCGTCGTGCCAACTTTAATTAATTTACTCTGGAATCACCGTGTTGAAGCAATACAGTATAACGTCAGTTAATTCCACATATCGATGTCATTGACGGACAGCGCTCACGGACATGATGCGCGTTAGTTCCGCCATCTGGCGACTATCTTCAAACTAAATCCCTCAGCTGGTTTCTTCTTTTTGTCACTGCTCGCATCATGTGTGACGTCTAAATTGAAGTTCTCCATTTATGGATGACAGCGTGATTCAAACGACGCTGGCGATGTACCAACAGCATGTAGTTGCGAGGTCTCTTTCGAATAGTGCTCGCTTAATTATCGCCGTAACACACTCAACATTGTAGCCGCCCTAGCGGCATCATCAGCAACAACGTTGATTACCCGTATCTTGCGCAACGCCTAAATTTGTCGATGGGCGGTACACACGTATAATATAGTTACCAAACCTCCCAGATTTTCCAGATACTCTCTCGGATATATTGTGAATCTCCCGGACTCCCGGAAAAGAAACAAATGCGGTTCTCGTGTGTTCATATATATATATATATATATATAATATATATAATATATATATATATATATAGTGCGTGTGTGTGCATGTGCGTGTGTGTATACCTACTTACACAGGTGTGGTCTTGCAGATTTGTGGATTAGATCAAAACACCAAAATCATAATTTTACAAAAATCAGCGTCATTGTAGTTTAGTTAACGCTCCTTCAAAATTCCGTGACCTAACTTTGCATTAAGTAAGTTTATTTGTACCTTTTAGGAAAACAGGTTAATAAAACATAAAATATATTGCCATCGTAGAGGTAAAATATTCAATCAACTATATAATATTGATTGACTTGATTCGTGCAATCACTGTTTTCCCTAATGGACCGTTTCCACACCTCTCTCAATAAATTCAGGATAAATGAATGCATGAAACTCGAACATGCACTATAACTGATTTTAAGCTGCCTCTTCAACTCGATTGTGTTGCTAGTTCCTTTTCAAATTAATTATTTGAAAAAGCAAAGTTACATATTATCCACTATGATAGGCTGATTGGCTTGAGCTGCTGCTGTGTGTAGATTTGGCTGAAGTTATTTGACAAGATATTATTTTATTTTATTCTTGCCCAAGAATCAGTTCGAGAGATTTCTAAAACTGGAGTCTTCACATGTATGCGCGATACGATTATAGACGTGTCTCTATACTGATGTTGTCGACTTTCTTTGCTCTCTCAAAACACATTTCACCAACAAATTCAATGGCTTAAAGGCTACGTGTTGGCCCCGCAGTTGGCCCATTTGGTAACTAGACTGGGTGTCCACCTACCACGACGGCGGTGACGACGCTGTGCATGAACCCACTGTGAAACATGAAACTGTTTATAAGTTTATTGATTTTAAAGAAAATATTGATGTTGTTCAATAATGCCTGTAAATAGAAAAAATTCCATTATGACAGGTAAAAATTGTGCCAACAAAGTTGTCAAAACAGTGGTAATAACAATAAGAATATTGAAATTGTCATTGTTGGTTGATGTAAGTAAGGTTTTGACACGTCTAACTCACTCAATGCAGTAACAATTACAACTGTACAGTCCATTTTCCAGGCCATGGAAAATTAACCCGCGGTTCACTTACAACGGGGGTCCATTTACCATATAACACGCCATGGAAAATTAACCCCCGGTTCACTTACAACGGGGGTCCATTTATCATATCAAACGCCATGGTAAATGAACCCCCGGTTCATTTACAACGGGGGTCCATTTACCATATCACACGTCATGGTAAATGAACCCCCGGTTCATTTACAACGGGGGTCCATTTACCATATCACACGCCATGGTAAATGAACCTCCGGTTCACTTACAACGAGGGTCCATTTACCATATCACACAAGCGGATAATATGTACACTGTTCACACATTTGGACATCAAAGATAAACCAGTCGAGGAAGCCGCTTTAACAATTTATGTGTGAATACATGTGTATAGTTGGCACTAGACTTGTCTAGTGTTGACACTAGACGTGCCTAGTGTCACGGGAAGACATTATTGTTTAATTACTGCAAATTAAAGAATATTATTGCTTAACTATTTACTGATAATGGCTTGATCTAATATTACTGTCGAGCTTATATTAGTAGATCACCAATCCTTAATAGCAGAGAGGAAATACGGTTTACATTACGTCTTATAAATATACTTGTCTACGCGACGGTGAATGTAAACGTCGATATAACTAGGCACATCAACTGGGTGGGGGGGGGGGGGGGGGGGGACAATATTTTGAGTGAAGCTGGAGATGTGTTTAGCCCACCAGTATTTTGGCAAGGGTGGATGCAGTTGGAGGTTTTTGGTGAGCCTCAAGTTGCAGTTGAACGATTTTGTACGCGTCAAGAGGGTGCAGTTAAGGGTGTGTGCTGAGCCTCAGCCACCAAGTTCCGACGCATCTGATATATGAAATTTCAGTGATATCTGCCGCAGTGAATTTCTGCATAAAAGTGACAAACAAAATCACTAATGCGAATCGTCAGGCGTAGCTGTCACAAAACGCAATTAATACAATTTGCATTGCGTGCTAAATATGGTGTATTTGAGAGCAGTGCTGAATGGATGAAGAGAATACATTTAACGTTTTCCTGTACCGTACATTAGAGCTTTCATGTCCTTTCAAGTGCTTCCTTCCATGCGAATTTCCACCACATATATATCACCACAAGTACTTCTAACGAAATGATCAGATATGATCAATCTTTTTGGTTCATCAAAGTCTTCCGTCTGATATTAACACGGTTGTAGATTGCATGAGCGTAAGCGGAGAAAGGCGCATTCATCCCGATACAGTAATTACTTTTCAAGATCCATGTTTTCAACATTTTAATAAAAACATACATTCCTTGCGGGCCATACAAGTAACATTAGCCAGAATAAGTAGCAACTTTGAACAAGATTGTGTGTGTGCAGTAGACGCATGAGTAAGCATTTGGTTGATCGTCTTGTGCAATGAGTAGGCCAATGTAGCCCAACACTGGAATATAATAATTCGTATTAAGACATATATTTGCATTACTGATGTATTAGTGAATGCATAACTACAATAATAATTAACCACGCCCGTGTCTATAAGAATTGAAACGCTATAGTGATGACAATGGAAACTAGCTATTCGTTTTGAATACATTTGTTATTTTAACTGCAGTAAACACAGTGAAGCAATTGAAAACACCATACATGCGTAAAAATTAATACTCGGAATGCGCGTGCGCAATCGTGCACTCAAATAAAGTGTCCTGACATGAAACAGTTATATATTGTAATGCATATGCGAGTACTATTAACTCGTGTATACACACATCTAATATATATATATATATATATATATATACAATGTAACAACGGGAGACGGCAGACGGCACACGGCACACACACACACACACACACACACACACACACACACGCACGCACGCACGCACGCACGCGCGCGAACTGAAAAACGGAATAAAGCACGGATATTCAGACATTCAGATATACATCCAGACATACATCTAGACATCCAGACAGACATCCAGACAGACATCCAGGCAGACATCCATACAGAAATCCAGACAGACATCCAGACATCCAGACAGACATCCAGACATACATTCAGACTGACATCCAGACATCCAGACATCCAGACATCCAGACATCCAGACATCCAGACATCCAAACATCCAGACATCCAGACATCCAGACAGACAGACAGACAGACAGACAGACAGACAGACAGACAGACATACATACATACATACATACATACATATATACATACATATATACATACAGACAGACAGACAGACAGACAGACAGACAGACAGACAGACAGACAGACAGACAGACAGACATTCATCCAGACAAACATCCAGACAGACATACAGACATCCGGGCAGACAGACAGACAGATAGAAATACATACATCCAGACAGACATCCAGGCAGACATCCAGACATCCAGACAGACAGACAAACATTCACACAGACATCCAGACAGACATCCAGACATCCGGGCATAAAGACAGACAGACAGAAATACACACATCCAGACAGCCACCCACCCAGACAGACATACAGACAGACAGACAGACAGACAGACAGACATTCATACAGACATCCAGACAGACAGACAGACATCCGGGCATAAAGACAGACAGAAATACATACATCCAGACAGACATCCAGACAGTTATACATCCAGACAGACATCCAGACATCCAGACAGTTATACATCCAGACAGACATCCAGACATCCAGACAGACATCCAGACATCCAGACAGACATCCATACATACTTCCAGACATCCAGACAGACACACAGACAGACAGACAGGCAGACAGACAGGCAGGCACACACACACACACACACACACACACACACCAACACACACACACACACACACACACACACACACACACACACACACACACACACACACACACACACACACACACACACACACACACACACACACACACACACACACACACACACACACACACACACACACACACACAAGCACACATACACAAACACACGCACAATCAGACACGCACACACACGGACACACACGCCAGTAATGTTTTCCGAAGAATTCGCTCGCATTCCTGCAATTACGGTTTTACATTTTTTTCAATTTTAACATGCATGGGATCGAACATAAATAATTTTCAAAATAATAGTTATTATATATATATATATATATATATATATATATATATATATATATATATATATATATATATATATATATAGTGTGGTACCTCATTAATAATAAAAATTACGTAAGTGTTGAAGATCCTGACATCTACGCATGGGTAAGAAGAGTCGTGTTGTTTCTCGATTCGTCCTAATGATGTATTACGTGTCTTGACAAGTGACTCTTCCTTTGAAGTCGAGTTACATAAGACGGGTCCACTTCCTGTGTGACACACCACTCTATGGGACATATTCATGAATTGGAATAGTGTTGAGTAATGTTCAGCAGATATAATTTGAACACAATTGCTGCTGATATTTTAGTACTTGTATTTGGAGTAGCCCGGCTTGAAGGATGGAGTTTCGGCTGTGGCGTATGATGCAATATGCAGCAAGATACGAGAGAACCTCGTCGTTTATTGGGCAACAAACTCAGGAGTAAATGACGTAATGTGTTGTTTTCTTATAGACAGCATAACTAGGTAAGTCGGTCACATGGGCATTAAGATACCACTATACACAACGTCGAGTTTGAATGAGGCGGTTTTTGTGTGCGAGTTCGCGTGTGCGTGCGTGTGTGTGTTTGCATGCATGCGTGTATCTAATTATGTCACAACTACACTTGCAGACAAGATAATTACCCTCTATTTTAGTACTGTTGCATGATTGATTGCACATTCACTTCCATTTTGCAAGGACATATCATTTCCTGTCTATGTTCCATAGCGCATTACTCTCTTTGGTTGGTTTTGCCATTGATTTTTTATTACTAATGTTTTGTAGGATTTTTAAAAATACAAGTTTCGCTGCTGAAGAACGTAAATTATACTGTATTTTTTAATGTCGGGGATTGTATCACCAACCCGTTACCATTCGCGGCGTAATGGTAGAGTGGTAATAACTATACCATTTTACAGCATTTATTGCTCTGTTTCTAGTTTCTCTGAATTGAGTTCGACATAACAATAATACTTAATACTTTAGTAATAATAATGATGATAATAATTGGTGGATCGATGCGCTGTATAAACAAAACGGTCTAAAAGAGCTACAACAGTTAACATAAGTGACGGAGTAGGTTAGAATTAAAAATATACATGTAACAAAATTATAAGTATATACAAAAACCTTAAAAGTTGATAAAACAATTAATATTAAACATTCGAATAATGTTCATCACAAAAAAACATAAATCCACAAAATTAATTGAATAGATATATTTATATAAAATCGCTTATAAAAATGTGAGTCTTTAAATATTTCTTAAAACCTGGCAGTGTTCTAGGTTAGCGAATATCTGCTGGTATTCCACAGTGGTTTGTAACTGCTTGACCATAATATTATGCCGAGTCGCCAGTACATTTCTTGGTGATACACTGGCGTAGTGTTGACGCATATTGGCTCTACTTCGCTCTTGGTGACGTTGCCACGTGTGCCGACGTCGATAGTGCGTGTATTGACAACACAAACGATCGGCACGCACGCGGTGACAGGTGCACGACGCTGGCTGACTATTATGTGCGTGTCCCGCCACTACCCGCATGCCGATAACGCCTCAAACGACATCCTTTATCGCTGGCTCAGATTGGCGCTATCTGCAGCCACCGTCGGACGTACAATACTCGTTCGACAGTATGGCACATGACATTTTCGTCGCTTAATTTTCGCAGATTTATATCGGGGCTCCGGTTTCCCTAATTAGCCGCCCGTATCAGTTGTATTAAGATGCCATCGTAGCGAAGCTGTCAGATCAAAAACCCACGAGCGTATTAGATTACTGAATCGTATATCAATTATGGAACAATGCGTGGAGAGCTTTCTATCCGCGATCAAAGAGGAATCTGGGAAAAACGAACAAAGATACACGCGATGTGTAACTCGTGGAACAGGGCGTACCCTTTTCATTTTATCGGTAGATAAGTATCGTCGTTTGTCCGCCCTCTCCGAAGACTGTTATCTGTGCGTTCTAATGAGGTGGCGGTCTTGAGTGATTGTGCAAAGAACAAGACAGTTCGGAACAGTAGCTGTCATGAAAAGGCCACGGACAATCGTAAGACATGTCAAGACTACCCATCAACGATGAAAGTAATTTCTCTTGTTATCAACATGCTATATACCACCGTAAGTCATCCGCATGTTACTCTAGCAAGCAGCAGAGTCGCTTTTACACAAAAAGTAACGAACCCACGATTTAATGTGGAGGTTACACCGTTTGACACCCAATGGTCAATGATATAAATATTGGATAATACGGTTCAGTCGTGTGCAAGTGAAATTGGTGAAAGGTATAGAGTCAACTTCCTAGGAAGTTCGTTAAATATGTTTGTGTACGTTTTAATGCCATTTTGCTTGGGTAATTATTATAATACGTCCGTATATTGTCAATAAGATAATGTCGAAAGTTTATTTCTTCTGTTGTTTGGATTATATACACATATACGTACGCACGCGAACACGCACATGCGCGCACACACACGCACGCACACAGACATGCGTTTGTCTATTTTCACAAAAATACGTTCATACGAACATACGCAAGTTCGCAAATAACTCCATCACCACCACACTCACAAATATATACACAGTACGCACATACGCACATAAATATTCAATAATGTTGAGACAATACATTGAACATACGGTTATTACCCGGATGAGAGTTTGAGAGGCCGACTGTGGATAGAAGAATTGTACCAACGCAAGTAGGGCGGAGACCATATTTAAAAGGAGAGTCTGTTACTAGTTTTTCATTTAATTAATAAATATACTGTTCTTAAGACTATTCTAACTATGCTGAAGGTATACTGCCCGACAACTTTGTTTAGTAAGCTCGTAACAACGGTTGCAACTTGAAGATATGACCACGGGAACATGTTCAAATAGTAAATATATAAAAAAAACATCCAGCTTTATTGGCAATGCGGCCGAGTCGGGCTGAGGCACCTGCTATACCCTTTGGTGTTCAACTTTTCATGTTCAACACAGCAGACGTCTTGTTACCAATTACTTACATTACTGTAATTACAACATATGTTTACATATGTACAAGTGCATATATATTTTAAGTTTTACTTAATTATATTTGTTTAAATTTAACTTTAATTTGGCAATCAGAATTAACCTACAATTTGTAAATTATTTTAAAGAAAGTGTGTGTACAACATGAAAAATATTCACTTAGTTGATCATACTTGTCGTCTTGGCATTTGATATGTTATGTCTACATGCTTTTGAAAAAATGCCGTTTGTCAGGCTCCGTCAGTGGAATAATAAACATCTGGCACGCCGTTCTATTTGTTCGCCTTTTGCGCCGTATCTATCTATCTATCTATCTATCTATCTATATATATATATATATATATATATATATATATATATATATATATATATATGTATATATATATATATTCAAATATATTTATATGTATATAATATATATACATATATATAACATTTTGCATATCGTGGAAACAAGTTTAGATGGCGTTGAAGAAAGTGACAAGTGACAAGTGACAAGTGACACAACATGTGTGGGGATGTTTTTTACTGGAATTTGTATTTTATAAACGGACGACCTCAGAACGCAAACTTAAGAAACTATATATATACAACTTACTTGTAATTCAACTTTTGTTGAGCATAGACCTTGTTTAGTACAGCGATGTTGAATAATTATTCACTCCAAAATCTAAATTGAAATGAACCTGCTATTGATCGTTGACTAACAGCGGCTTGTAAGCGTAGTTTTAATAAGTACCGATAACAAATTCAAGTTGTTTCAACTGGAGATATAAACGAACAATATTTTTTATATAATTCATCGATGGGATTCTTGATCTATCTATCTATATATATATATATATAAATATATATATATATATATATTACATAGAAATCCCAACCGGTATTTATTCATAACTATTTAATTTGTTCCTAATCTTCTTATTATATAGTGTTGTAGTGCCGTGTTCGGTAGATTGGACATCATCAAATGCAATTGTTTAAATTGTTGTTGCCCAATATAAGAGTTGAATCATAATTCAATACTTGGTAGTTACACACTTAATGTTTACAGTCTTAAAATTACAAAAAAAATTCCGAACATAATTATTTCAACCCTGTTTAAACCATGTAACCTAAGACAGTTGTTCTTGTAAACTAGCTACCGCCAACGACGTAACAAAACTGTGTTATTTTGTTGAAGTCATAATGTTAAACGTTAACGTTGTGTCAATATACTAATTGAATAAAGGAATTCCACAAGTACAATTTAAAATTAAACATTACGCATTAGAACTAGATTAAACGCAAAACAGGCAAATGTATATGCTGACTTACACGTAATTACCGTATATGCAATAATATGTATGTATGTATGTATGTATGTATGTATGTATGTATGTATGTATGTATATATATATATATATGCATATATATATATATATATATATATATATCATGGTATACAACACATATTAAAGAGAGAACTAAAGAGAGATATAACATTTTGTCAACAATAGTATTTAATGTTTTACCAAATTACCACAATGTTTGGTGTGTGCACACATTTGTTACGCTGTATGTTTGACGGATGCATGTTATACACGTAATTAAATGAATGTGAAATAACAGATAGGATACCGATATATCTGGTTACGGCATCACATTGTGTTACAATTGTGGCAACATTTGTAACAGCTGCATATGTTGTTCAAAAATGTTATTATAATTATTGTATTTGTAAAATGTCCGGCTAATCTATTGTCCATTTGATTACACCTGTAACCAATAACACCATTTGTTTCAAGCTCCAAAATACATTTAATACGTTTAATGTTTACTTGCTCAGCCACCTTTAAAGTCAAGAATCTCGGGGAATATTAAATATCATACTCACAAAATATATAACGAGCCTGGAATTGTTCTGATATATTCAAATCATCATCAAATTACCAACGCAAAACACACACACGCACGCACGTACGCACGCACACACACACACAAACACACATATAATACTTAAGTTTCCTGTTATTTAACACAGCAAATATCATATTATATTATTAAATATATTGGCCCTGCTAAACTCATGTTATTAAAATTAATGTTATATTATTTATGATATACAACTATCGACCAAATTTACTTACTTACTTACTTACACCCTCTCTGGAATTAAATCAAAATTACATACATTAAAATTTTTACTTGTAGTACATTTATCACAACTGCTTTTCTGTCGTGTATACTGTACTAATTTTATGTTTTAGCATAAGTATATTATTTTACCTGTACGTTTGTGTTTTAAACTTATGAACCTTAGGAAGATAAAATATATATCTTAAAAGGTTATCATGAATGCAATTGTTTATTATTATTATATACTTTGTTGACATTGTTTTATTCTTGCGGGGCGCCGATATATTATATATTTATATATATATAATATTATATAAAAATATATCTAATATATATACATGCATATGTATATACATATATATATATATATATACATGCATATATATGATATATATATATATATACATATATATATATATTATTATATATATATATATATACATATACATATAGTTATAAATTAACCACCGTCCTCTCGAGTGATAGTCCGGTATAAAAAGAGTAATACTACCTTATATATATATATATATATATATATACATAAGATAGTATTACTCTTTTTGATTTATTTCACACGTAATTTACATTTTTATAACATGACCTCAATTTACTTACTTATATGGACATACTGATTATTTGTTTGAAATAAAACAATATATATATATTTATATTATATCATGTATCACTGGAGTAAGATCGATAATGATATAAGAGAAAAATATATATAATGACATTACTAAGCAGACATATATCTCCTCAATGACAAAACAAACAATTCCCAGTTGTATTTTTTTAATAAATCAGTACATGCATACATGTTGAAAATTGTACGGCGATATGTTACTATGTATATATGTGACTATATCGTTTGTGCGTATTTCTGCCACCGTTTATAATACGTTTTTCTCAAATTCATTTTAAGTTCAATAATCCTAAATATACATACGTTTCTGACACGCTACACACACTGATCAGCGCAAACACAACCACAGCCATTGTCATATTGTCCAGACTACTAAACTGGACAAGGCGAGAACTGTGTGTCACCAGAGGTGGACACGTATGGTATTTGTCCTCACAAAGCAATAAGTATCGATTTGATTTCTTACAACATAATCTGTGTATTGGTTTGTCCGTCTAAACGCCAACAATATCCGCTAGATAAACGCCTTGTAGACAACCGTGAGATTTCGCTCCGTGTAATCTGTGGGTGTCATCAGTGGAAAGCCCGGCGCACTGATGACCCGCATACCGAGGTATTCTCGATTCGCACAAACGGTGAACAGTGACAAAGGCTTGATTGACGTTTAAGGAGAACGCTTTGATAACCTCCAGACATATGTAAAACTACGAGATTAAATATCAACAGTGCTTGTTGCCGTTGTCGCTTCCGGCCAATTGGTTTGATGTCGGCAAGTCTTAGAATAATTGACTGATTTCGTGTGTGATGTGTCCGACAGGTAAGTGAATGAGTGTATAGGTGAGTGTGTGCATGCATGCATGCGTGCGAGTGTGCGTGTGCGTGTGCGTGTGCGTGTGCGTGTGCGTGTGCGTGTGCATGTTTGGTGTTTGGTGTGATGTCTGTGATCTGCGATATGTGATGCGCTGTGGTGTGTGTATATATGTATATATGTATGTACGTATGTACATATGTACGTATGTACGTATGTACGTATGTATGTATGTAAGTATGTATGTATGTATGTACGTATGTATGTAAGTATGTATGTATGCATGCATGTAGGTATGTATGTATGTATGTATGTATGCCCGTATGTACGTATACATGTATGTATGTCCGTATTTTATGTCAGTGTAAATGTATCTTACTAAGTGTATATAGAAAGTCTACGCCCTTGCAATTGTTGGCATGGGTGCATGCATTTTCCAATACATCAGTATTTCCTAAACACGTAAACTAGCCTCACGTGACACTCCATCTTTTTGAACTACTTTCATCTTTGTATCTTTAGCTTGATATTTCTGTCGTATGATTGATCATAATATGATACATGACAACGACTTAGACAACGAACTTTGACAAACGAAGTAGCTGTCATGTTATCTACCAGAAACCTCCCACAAATAGTAATGTGTATGTAATTCACTGTCCACTTACCCTTTGAACATTCCCTTCTGATTGTGTATCTTTCTTGTAAACATATACCGGATCTTAAATTCAAAAAGATCTCAGCAATAATACTTCCTTGGCCTTTCAGATGATACTATGCAGATGTTGACGGTTTCTCGGCCATCTTCCAATCACCTGCATGTGAGCATAATGAATGACAAGCACGGGTGTAACCTTTGTAAAGAAATCAGCGATGAAACTAATTATCTACGATAAAGAGACACGACAGTTGCTTTTCTGTTTCTAATCGGCTCAGCTTAACGCAATCAAACGAGCTTACGCCACCGTCGATTTGTAAAAGGCAAAGGGAAATCCTTTGATCTCCATCTTGACAATAATCATACCATATGTGTGGTTTGCGAAAGCAACTCGAGACCCGTATATGTGTGGCACACCTTTATGAACCACTATTACATAGATTGCTGATATATGCTGGTCTGATCTGTACAAAAAGATCTCGTCTCGTGTCTTTTAATTATGTAATTACACTTATCTCCGGCTAAGGTGCTGTGCACCTCGCGCCGACAACCCGGTGTCGTTTTGTGATACAAGTGAAAACTTTGAAAAGAAAGTCAAACAGCCCACATTAGCTTCGGGTTACATATAATGCAGGTTTGGCAAAGTTAATGGACACGATATCTACGAGACAGCGATGTCTAAAGATATTCTCCTTTGAAGTGTCGGTGCGTCTACAAATGTGTGTGGCATAAAACTTTGGAATTTTGGCTGAAATAACTTGACTAGTTCACATAAAAACACTAAAGCGTACGCATTTATGAACACAAACAGGCGCGCAAACACCATACGTTTCACCGTTTTGATCTTTAAAATAAATTAATCTGAAATGTGTATATTACCTGGATTTGTGTACCTGTACTGATACATTCGTTAATATTAAATTATTGCGTGATTCGTATTCGCATTTTGTTCGTTCCTGTTCCTATGCGTTTGCTTTGCTTTCGTGTGCGTTCTTATATGATTGAGTACGTGCGAATCATTTCCCTGACGACATATGAATGTATATAATAATGTACACAGGTGTGTTCGTTTGTTTAATTTGTCGGTAGATATATATATATATATATATATATATATATATATATATATATACTGTATATATGAATGTGTGTTTTCCACACAGAAACAAATAAAACAATTTGTTTAATCGACGACATCCAACTGCCATAAGAATAGGAATCTGGCTGGAAATATCTGAACGAATAATCGTCGCCCAATAATTGCTGCGTTGCGGAATCCTTTCTAGAGAAGTCGTGATTGTGTTCAAATGAACAGGCCTCTTTTTCTCCATCGGATTTTCATTGTGGTAACCAGGCGCGCGTGCCACTCATCCAAGAACAATTGATGTGTGCGGTTTATTTGACCTATGAGATGTCACGCCGCAGTCGTAATTTAATTCGCATATATAACCGTTATCGACATTGGTGGTAAAAGCAGTTTGACTGATGTCACGCGCAACATGTTGATTGTGACATATGCAAGCGGCGACCTACTTGGTGCATGCATTCTTGGCATTTGCGGTAGTCTCTACTGTGACTGGCTTGGTACTGCTTGGATGGTTCGTATATAAATGTGAAATATTCTGATTATAAAAATAATACTTCGGGTTTATATCAAAGGCAATTTACCTGGCAGCAAACAAGCATGCCTTGGAGGCCAGCCATATTATAAGGACACATACATATTAGAGAGGCTGTAACGAAAACCGACAAATCTGGTTTTTGTTATGAGAGACCTCATAGTTATGCGGAGTGCAAGCATGGCAAACTATAAAACAATACAGTACTGCCACTCACCCGTGGACAAGGAGGAAAAGCAAGTTTTGATGCACAAAAGTGTGTTGACAACATTAGAGATAAGGAAATAAAACTTTAGTTAACGAACTACCGCGTGGACGACGGATGTTAGACGTGATAAATTTCACAGAGGATAATAACTGATTTTAATAAATTAGCAATTGATTTTGTTTATGCCAGCAGTGTGAATATATTTAAATCTAAACATTACAAATATCGTATAAAGGCGGGTTATACTTAGACAATTGTTGGACTCTAGACATGCCAAAGGCTTTCTTTTCCATTTTTGCCATCTGAAGCGTATCTCGTTTGATGGCAGTCTTATTAAATCTTTTTAAACCTATTTATTATTGTATTAAAACATCATATTATTAGTAAAAAAACGTGATCGGTCTAACATCCATATAAAATAGTCATTACATATTTCTATGTTATACTCCATGTATAGAATATTTATCAAACAGTAAATGCTACATGCCCAAATTGTGTAAAAATGTTCATTTAAACACATGTGTTGCGACTGTATAATATGCAACGATGGAAACATGCAACGTGCATTAAAATGCATGTCACTTGTTGTTTTTATGTACATATTATCCCACTATTTATAGCACGATTACGTCATGCATAATGTTGCTTGTATTTTTTCACGTATAACAGAAATGTCGGAAGCAATTTTAGTTTCAGTTACGAGTCCGTCACACAGTCCTTAGCAGACTATCGAATGTTATGCGATATACAGCTTCGTTTCGCTTTGGTAGAAGTTGTCACATGAGGGGAACAAGATAGCCTTCTCATATTCGTTGAGTGTTATGGATCTTGCTTACCAGCGGCTGTATCAATACTCGCTGGAGCTGCCCGAATTCTCGCGAGAGTCACACTTAATGTTCGGCAACGTTGCTAAAATGGCCACTCGCGCAACACTCGAGTGAATTTAGCAGATCGTATCGCCCAATCACGCTGTAAACCTACGCCGTTAGCAGTGAGCCGTATAGGGCCTTCACTACAAGTTGTGACTAATACGATGCGTGTTCAACCCGATTATCTACGTGACACAAACTGACATGTGGCGATGCTCAATTCGTTCAACAAATGACGACGTAACTGTATATCCTTCAAAACTGATATGTCGGCTTTCCAACGAGATCGCGTGTTCTGCCGCTGGTATAATTATGTCACACAAACGTACCATGTTGCGCTACGGGTTTTGTGTGAGTGAAAAAATGGAAAACATTACTACGGGGAACGTTTCCTTTAAATCCCACCTTCGTCCATAACCTTTGATCTCAATAGAAAGTTTATTGAATTCGCTGACGCATCAATGGGAAGCATTTCAGTGAAGCCTCTGTTCATAATTTGTTTTTGACTGTAAATTGTTTGAGAAATGAGGATGTGATCAAAAGAAAAGATCGATAGAAAGTCCATGGCATTGACCTTTTGTACATGCAGGTAAACAGCTGCCGCGAAGACAGGTCTAACGGGTGAGCCAGTCTTATTGGTGGTTTTGCTGTAGACATCGCAGCGTACAAGACAGACCAGGAGACTAAACTGCTAGGCGACTTGCTGACAATTTACCGACACGAAGAAGCTTAAAACAATAATATTATTGTGGCTGGTCACAATGACTACTACTACTGTATGTAGTTACTATAGCCGTCTGATTTTGCCATCATCATCGTTATCATCATATCATCATCGTTATCATGACCACCAGCAGCAGCAGCAGCAGCGGCCGCGGCAGCAGCAGCACCATCACCGCCATTAGCACAATTCTTAGTAACATCAATAATAATAAAACAATTTAATGCACCACTCGATACTACACTTTGTGACTCCGACGATGATACTTCCAATAATATTTCATGATCTTCGCCCAGAATAAATAAATGCCAGTACGCGCATTGTTCCGCATTGACGCCGTTATTGTGTGACCGTTGTCAAGACCTTTTGCTTGTCCGAGAGCAATTGACTGGTTGACGCACGACTTTCGTTTTATTAGCTACAACGGTTGTGACGTGATATTTTTGTGTCCATCTCTAATAGGAAATAATTTATTATATACATTTCCAGACTCATATCACGTGCATTGTCTATGATATGTGCCGGTGTTGTATGTATGCATTGCATACTACTCAATTATCTTAATTGTATTATTTAAATGGAAAATGCAGAGAGTAAAACGTTTAATCGATATTCTATTTATTTCCAGTAACACATTTGGCATCGGAATTATTAATTTATTTGTAGTTAATACTCCCAACAAACTCTCAGTCTGCGCATGCACTGTTTGACCTTTTCATAGTACGTTTTATGAATTGAATTTTGATGGATGCAAAAATCGCTATGTCATGAATTTGGACGAGCGTCGTTTCATCATGAGCCTCGTTTTGGTATCGATCCTCTTTCTACATAACCGTTTTGAAATACGGCCCGCAAAATGTTTCCCGACCCTCGCAATGTCGTTGCACCGAGCACTTTACATGCTGCCTTTGATCCCCTTTGTACGTACATATTTTCTTGACATTAACAAATTGGGCATTTATCATCAGACTTGTATAATTAAGTTGGCCCTTAGAAAAGTACCCGCTTAATAAAAACGCTATCGCCAAAATGACTAAATTGATGCGAAGTCTGGTGCACAGGCAATTATTGTTTATACTTCATCGCAGCGCTTGGGCGGATGTTGGCGCGATCACGGCGTGATAAATGGCGGAGTGATCGATGGCGACCGTGCGCTGTTGTCATTGCTAAACCAAACAAATAGTTCGCTGGTAATAGATGGCGCTAAGCAGTTTTTCGGCAGCCGATGAAAGCGACGGCGTGGCTTTGATGTCGGTGCAAGAAACTCGGTTGTCAGTGGCGAGGATATAACAGGAAAGAGGTATAGCGAGGGGGCTGAGGACGGCGAGAGAAGGGGGGCAGTGAAGGATATGGAGAGAAGGAGATAAAGAAAAATAAATGGAGGGAGGGAGGGAATGAGGGAGGTAAAAAGGGAGGAAGGGAGAGGGGAGGAGGAGGGAGGGAAGGAGAAGGAAAGAGAGACATTAAGAGGGAAAGATACAGAGAGAAAGAGGGAGGAGGTAAAGAGGATGATAGAAAGGTAGCGAGGAAGGAAAGTAGGATGAGGTAGGAGGAAGTAGGCAGGAAGGCAGGAGGAATGGACGAAGGGGGAAAGGAAGAGAGGGAGGGAGGAAAGGAGGAAGGGAGGGTCCGAGGCAGGACGGAGGAAAGACAACGGTAATAAACCACTGGGATATTTACATTTCCGCTCCTTTTGATGTTAACTAAGTACAGAGGACGAGCACGTCGAGTTAGACGTGTTTGAAAAAAGGAGCGATTTAGTGTGTCAGTGTACGTGATAGATTAGCTGATTCATTGCCTGCCTCACCGATTGGTTAGCTGATTTATTAATTTACTAATTTATTGGGTGACAGAATGTGAATGAGTGGGTGAGTGGGTGAGTGAGTGATTTAATGAGTGACTGAGTGATTGAGTGGAACAGCGTTTCACTGATTCAGTGGTACTATAAATGGTCACATTAACTTAACTACATTCGACAGATACACGATATTGATAATGTTACATGGCGATGGCTTTCAACCAGGCAAATGAACTCTCGCGCCATACCGTGCAAGCAGCCGCGGAACATTGAGCCTTGATTCCAATATCACTTGCGTGCTATTTCCATCCAGTAATCAAGTTTCAAAGCTGTCAAACAGTCTGTTTATCACACTCACTGGACCCGGACTGTGCGACACAATCTATACGCTTAAATTATTTATGCCTCTTTAATATTGAAATCCTTGATAAACATATACACTAGCTTAGCATGTTTGCAAAGGTCGTGCACAAGAAGGACTTTATCTATGATTGGTTCTGATTATTGTTTCCTAAAAAGATGCTAACTGAAAAGAGTAATACTTGCTTTGCTCAAACAATATATATCTCGACGCAGAATATATGGGGCAAACCGTGAAAAGAACACACAAATAAGAACGCGGCGCAACTAAATACGTTCAAAAGAAAAGAAAATACGTTATTCTTCTTAGATAAAAGAAAAAATTTTTAGTCAGGCATAATTTATTACAATTGTTTTGAATTTGATAGCTCAATGAAGCAAGAAGCACTACACAGCCATATATTACAATTACTTAGTCTACGTCATTTAGGAACATAATTTTAATTCACTGACGAAACGAAAACATGCGGCAGCCAAATAAACTTCAACGTGCAACGCAATTAATAAGTAAGACTTATGTTTAATATATATGGATAGAAAGGATGCATCTGTCAGTTTTGTTTAAGACATTTTTGATACAATTAACTGTTTTCTTTTGATAACCACACCATAATTTAATTAACACATTGTAAAACTCGGGTGTTTAATGTTAAAACAGTTAGTTTTGAGAAACATTTAATAGTAAGTGATCAAATATTATGAAAAGTAATTCATTTTAATGTGATTTTCAATTCGGGATATATCAACAATAAAAAAATACATGTTTATCAAAGGGTCAACTATGTTATGCTTAACTGTTATTCAATATAAATTGTGTATATGTTTGAATGCCGGTGCTTATCTTTGGATAACGGAAACGCCACTTTTTTCTCAATCCACTGACATCGCAGGTTTTGTCACGGGCACAAAGTGGTCGTCCTCGAGATGTTATCTCGAGGAGACTGAAAGGAGGGAAGGTGTTTGGAGGGGAAGAAATTTGGGGAATCGACGGGAGGACATGTGATAGGCGTGAAGGTAAAAGGGGAGAAAGTAAACGCAGAGAAGGAGGTAGGAGGGAAAATGGGACGGAGGAGGAGAGAAGAAAATGCGATGGGAGGAAAGTTGATGGGACGAAAGGAAGTGAGAGTAAATGTGACAGAAGTCGATAAAAGGGATGATGACAGGAGGAAAGGTGACAAGAGAAAAAGCGACAGGAAGGAATGGAACGGAAGAGAATAGTCTAGAAGATAGTGCTGGAAATACAATATCAGAGGGATTCTTAATGGCAGAAGACCTGAATGAGTATTATAGTTCGGTGTTTACCAGGAAAGATATTAGTTCACTGCCAGTACCAGGGGTGGAATCAGACTATTTAGGACAGTTAATTGTAACCCCGAAAAGGGTAGCTAAGAAAATAAGGGCTATGAAAGATAATAAATCACCTGGAGTGGATGGGGTTCCACCCAAACTGCTATTGGAAATCGTTGAACAAATTAGCATACCGCTTGCAACAGTTTTAAACTTGCCATTAGAAGAGGGAGTGGTTCCTTTAAAATGGAAAAAAAGCAAAAAAAAAAGGTTCGAGAAACAAGTCAGAGAACTACAGACCAGTGAGTTTAACATCAGTGATTTGTAAATTATTAGAAAGACTAATTAAAGATCACATGGTGGATTTTCTTGTTAAACATAACTTGTTAAACCCATCTCAACATGGGTTTCTAAAAGCGAGGTCATGCTTAACAAATATGTTATGTTTTTTGGAAGACATCACTAAGTGGGTAGACGAGGGATCACCAATAGATATCATCAACTTAGATTTTCAGAAAGCTTTCGATAAAGTGCCACATCAAAGATCACTGCTTAAACTAAAGGCCCATGGCATAGGAGATGGCATAATTAACTGGATAGAAAAATAGTTAACCATTAGTGCTGATATGAAGGTTTCAGAGCAGTGCGGAATTGCAGCTTCAAAGGGAAATCAAATCCTTTGATTAATTGTGCTAAATATAGCGTATAAAGAAAAATAACTAATAATACCGCTGTACAATACAATAGGTAGGCCTCATTTAGAATATTGTATTCAAGCATGGAGGCCATATCGCAGGAAGGACATATATATGTTAGAAAGAGTACAGAAAAGAATGTGGTTTAACAACACTATAGACCAGGAGATTGAGAGGAGATCAGATAGAAGTGTTTAAAATATTGAATGGTTATGAACATATTGATAGAAATATTTTTTTCTTAGTTAAGTAAAATAGAAAGACTAGAGGACATGAAGTTACATTGGTAAAGGAGCAGTGTAGATTAGATATAAGAAAGTTCTCATTTTCACAAAAGACTGTAAATTAATGGAACAGATTATCTGCTGATTGTGTGGGTGAATGTTTAAAATAAAATAGACACATACCTCAGAAGGGCGGGGTACACGTAGACAAAAAGGGTTGGACTCTCGATAAGCCAAAAGGGTTCCTTGTCCACCTGCCATCTAGAGTTAATTCTTTGGGTGGCAATCTTGTTAAATGTTGTTAAATCTTGTTAAATCATCGCGTTAATCCGTGGCGCTATCATTGACGTATTTCGCGGGCTTATCACCACCAATTGTTCTTTTTTAATTTAACTCTGCAGTGGTACGAGTATAATGTTGTCGGTAGAACGGTAGAACCCTCTGTGTATTACTTGCTATGCTACGCTAAAAATGTTCTACTTTGGCTTAACGACCGGATGAAAAACGATAGGCAGGGGCAAGGATTAACGCTGATGATTAATGGGACTAACGGAGGTCGACCATTACTCGAGTTTGAATAATGGCAGGTCAGAGAGAAGAGGAACTGTTAACCGTCATAGCAATAGTGCTACATATCCAGTTTCTCAGTGTAGTTGCACCTCTGACTCCAGACAAATGGAATTATAATGTTTAAATTTTAAGATTGTCAATCCCTTACGACATTTACCCACATATATGTAATCCTTGAAATGTTTAACGCAAATGCTTTGGATATGTTACATTATGCTTTGGATATGTTACATTATGCTTTGGATATGTTACATTATGCTTTGGATATGTTACACTATGCTTTGGATATGTTACACTATGCTTTGGATATGTTACACTATGCTTTGGATATGTTACACTACGCTTTGGACATGTTACACTATGGTTTGGTTATGTTACACTATGCTTTGAACATGTTACACTATGCTTTGGATATGTTACACTATGCTTTGGATATGTTACACTATGCTTTGGACATGTTACACTATGCTTTGGATATGTTACACTATGCTTAGTTACACTAAGGGAAAGCATACCCTTGTTTGGGAATCAATCTCGGTAGAATCGTTCTGTAATGCTGATTGTATTTTTCATATTTTGCTAAATCGTTTAAATATGTTAAACAGCTGTGTCACAAACTCGTATAAAGGTTTAATAAAGAACGGGTTGCCTTTAGCGTTCTGTTAAGATATTATTCCACTCATTGGATGTTGCATGTGCAGATAGAACGTTTCTTAATTGTGAAATAAACAGGTATTCAGACTTCGATCTTTCCTCCCATTTCTAAACTAAACCTGGCATCTAGAAATCCTGTTTCAATCTATGAAATGAGATACACGTTCTGGTTGGTATTCTAAAATATTTGTTTTTGCCGGGTTTTAAAATTAAACGCGATGGGATCTGGCGTAAAGAAATAAGCGATTGCACTGACGGGAGCAGCCTGATATAATTAAACGTTTTATATAGGCTAACACATTAGCACAACGCATTTTGTTTTTGAACACTTAACACCTAACATATTTAAACGTTATATTGACAGGATGTTTAACTTGGTGTTTAACCTACATGCATGTATTTTAACAAATCATCTGGATCCATGTATTTTTGCTCTAAACAATATATAAATGATAGCTTTAATTTATCATCGGTTTTTCATAAAAAGAATACGTTGGTCTATTATCAATTACATGTGAGGTGTCATAATTTATAATGAACTATTTTTATGCACACATCAAGGCACATTCAGATTCAAAATGTATTTATGAACACCAATGCTTGTGCTTTGAAATGACACAAATGCATTCTGGCCTATAACAGCTTAACAGGCCATATTATTTATAGCAAACAGGCAGAAAACACATTACAAACATTATTTTCGAGTAAACATACAATATTGTCCAGTAAACATGTATTGTTTCGTAATAAATCGAAAATGTTGTTTAGTGTTGTTTTCAAGTGTTTAAAATAATATGTACCAAGAACCATATTTTAGATAAATATTATTTCTTAAAGGAAGATTGTTTTATATATTTTGAACACACAATTCGTTGTATTTTATAGGTACAGCAATATTACTGGGATACGTTCGTATTATGTTCGTATTTAATTATGTATTGCGTTCGTAAAAAAGCCGGCAATGACATATTTGGAAGGATGCATTTACCAACCGTGTTGCTATTATAGGCGTAATTACATCAGTAACTACTAAGATATTGTCAAACCGGACAAAACATTCATTAAGATTATAACCAAAAACAGCGATAGATTTAATGTATGTACACACACACGCACACGCACACGCACACACGCACGCACGCACGCACGCACGCACGCACGCACGCACACACACACACACACACACACATATATGATGTAGATGATCTTCTTCGCTACTAAAGGATTAAAACCATATATATATATATATATATATATATATATACACACACATATATGGTTTTAGTCCTTTAGTAGCGAAGATGACCATCTTCATCATTATTCATGGTCCTGGCTGTGTGGGTTCGGAGGTGGCTGATGAGGCCTATCCTTGCCCGAAAGTTTCTGGAGCAGTGATTTAGGACAAGGCTGCTGGCAGAGCTGAGGCAGTGGAGACGCCGCTTGCACGACTATATATGGGCCTATTAATTATAACATAGTAAATAAAACACAAATTCTGCGACACTAGGTTTATGTACATGTTAATTTTTCCATGAATCATTGAAACAAATATTTTATTATCAAATAATATAATCACCTTGTATAGACGGCTGTTGACACTGGATAGGACGCAGTCGACCTTCAGTAGCTTTCTTGCGTACATATACCTAAATCTGGAACTGTTGGACGCATTCTCCTGAATCATTCTGCACCGTCTTCCTAAAAACATTCGCCCGTATGCAAATGTACAGCTCTCTGCTCGTCAGATCGTGACATCCTGGCGTCCGACCTGCGTGAAGTATACAAGTGTATTTAACTCGCTCAACGCGAAGGTGTCTACGTATGGGGTAAAAACAAACTAGATGAAAGCGCCGGTTTCAAGCGAGTCAGTGGAATGCGGCCGCTGTATAAAAAAAACTGAAAATTGCTAATGAGTACGGTCGTTGAAAAAGCACCGGAATATCGTTGAGACGATAAGTGGCGCTTTGCGGGGGACAGGAGCAGCACTTTGTTGTCGGGCGACGAAAGGGAACAAACCGCGAACGATTAATCGGGTCCTGTAGCCGGGGTCGCCGCTTCACGGTTTGCCTAGGTCGGGTCTGGTAGCTGCGTGGTGTAATTTTCATAATTTAATTCACAATGATTTTTCATCAGATAAACCAGGTTTCGTCGGCGTGCATGATTTGCAGTTTGACGTTTGAGTTGTGAAGTATTTTGTTAGCATGCAACAGGTATTTGATTTCTTCATGAACAATTGAAACGATATATCATATTACCGAATATTACTTGTTAGACTAGGCGCGATTATTTAGGCTAACTTGCCGGGATGCAGGCGTGTTCGTTAAAATATTGTAATGGCTAATAAAATTACAGAAATCAATGAACTTTGATAGATGCAAATGTGTGTGTGTGTGTGTGTGTGTGTGTGTGTGTGTGTGTGTGTGCGTGCGTGCGTACGTGCGTACGTGTGTGCGTGTGTGTGCGTGTATGTGCGTGTGTGTGCGTGCGTGTGTGTGTGTGCGTGTGTGTGTGTGCGTGTGTGTGCGTGTGTGTGCGTGTATGTGCGTGTGTGTGCATGTGTGTGCGTGCGTGCGTGCCTGCCTGCCTGCCTGCCTGTGCGGGTGTGTTTGTGCTCGTTTATGTGTTTGTGTATACAACGTGTGTACAGTGGACGTATACGTGCACGAACTCCGTTTCCATTCATGTGCGACAATACATGTTGGACCGCTTAAAAGAAGATATACGATTTATTTTATACTTACATGTATACCAAGTAGCGGGCAGAGAATGACGACAACTTTTTAAAAGATGATATCAGTTGCAAAATACCACAGTAAGGCGGACGAGAAATTTTGCATAACATAAAATGGTATTTTACAAACACATCCATGGCATAGTTAGATACCAGGAATGTTTACCACATTAAAAAAAAACACTGATAACAATCAACAGGTTTTTGGTTAATAAAATCTACGGTTTCTAATATATTACGGCCATTCACACTTTGTGTCAATGTGTTTTTATTGCTCGAAATTAGGCCGCATCTATGACGCGACTATACTTACAAGAACGGATTGTTTTAATCTACACTCAATTTGCGAATGCAAAAATAAACAATCACGGGTTCTCTATTACATTTAACAAAATTTAACAAGATTGCCGACTACAGCTATAAGCTCCAGACGGCATGCGGACAATAAAGCCTTTGGCTTATCGAGAGTCCAACAATTTTCCAGTTACGTATAACCCGCCCTTGCCAGATAGCTGTCTTATTAACTTAAAATCGATTACTCTGTCAAACATATCACCAGTAGATAAGCCCGTGTACAAATGAGAAATCATGTCGTAGAAGTTAAATCGCTACGTCACGTGCAGCGCTAATTTGCCCGCAAGCCCGCAGGACCTTCTATTCGCACGTCAACACAGTTGTCGTCAATCGCTAAATAAATACTGTTATTGCCTGTCAGATGGACACAGGCCAGAACGTCATTAAGACGAAATGAGCGTTGTGCACAAACCATGTCCAAGAGCGACGAAGATCAATTGACCTTTACTGGCTCATTAGGTGGATTGATGACCATGAGCCGGCCGAATGTCCTCTTGCAGGTACCGCCTCCTGTCGCTGACCACTTGAAAGAGCTGCGTGCGGACAAAGACTCTCCTGGCGTCCTCGACGTGTGAATGCGGCTGAGACCATGGCAGTTGTGGCCATTCATTCAGAAGCACTTGACTGTGGCGTAGACGTCGCCTGGCCTGGACGTCCGTCGACGGTTGACGAGAGCAGATGTTCTGGTGCCGTTGTATTGTTGGAGAGAAACAAACTTGATATCGAATTACTCCCAGAATAATACGATGAAATCCTAGTATTTCTAAAATTGTTTTTAGTGGGTGTTATTTGTCCCGTTACCCAGAATCAGCCAGGGTTAAAAACCGTTATCGTTTTTAGCAGGAAGTTCGCTGAATCATTTATACTTCGTCCCACTTGTGGTCTTACAATTTGAACATTTCGCGGTTGCAACTTTCAAATTCTGAACACTGTTTCCGGCTTATTAAATGCGATTTCAGCGGGCAATATATCTACTGTATAGTTTTATTTTTAAGCGAAGAAAGGCCGCCGTAGAGTTTATGTGTTTAATGTATAATTTTAATGGTGTTGTTACATTCATCTCCACAAATCATGTTCTATGTTTGCGCATCTATTTATTTTTGATCGCAACGGAAATAAGCTGCAATTGTTTTTGGTGGATAATACCTATTACAACTACGTGTCCGTTTTTTATATTAATTTATTTCAACAACAATCGTATTTTACTACGTGTGTGCGAGATGTGCACAGCTAAATACAATAACATTCACCCTCAGCTACAGTGTTTGACCGCGTTATCATATTTTCCCTGTTGCTTTAACAACACGCGAAATTGTGTAAATATTTGAAGTTGTTTAAATATATGTGTAAAAATACAATATTTCATATTCGTGATCATTTGAACAGAGGCGCACGCACCCCAGAAGTCAACCACAGTACCTGAGCACTTCCGAGTATTCCACGGAACTGCAGTATCTGCTCACAGGTGGCGCCATGTGTATCCTGCGCGCTGTCCCACCAGGAATAACCGCCCATTAACCACCCATTTACGAAAGCGGTTTAACCCACCGGTGCCATGCCGTAACCTCAAGGCAAATACGTGATAACGTGCTCATTGTTTTGTGTTCATACCAACAATGTAAATTCGGGTGACAGGTTTACTGCGGTCGAACGGAACATCATTTCGATGCTAGGCAAATTCCCGATAACACCAAACGGATTGATATAAGTTTCCCTAGGTTTCGTATACTCGTCGATAGCGAGGCATGGCAATGTTATAAACAGTCGGATTTATATAAAAGGACATGCCATTTTAGCGAGGACACTATTTCCGTGACACACCAGCAAGAGTGTGACGGTGGCGTGTCCTGGTGTTGACAATTGTCAATATAGAAGATCGCTGTTAAGAAGTGAATTCGATAGTAAAGAGCAAAACCGGGCTTATGAACTCATAAGAATATTAGTGAAACGGTCCACTGGAAAATAAATGAGATTCCTTGAAAAAGAAATGCGACGATTCTGCAGACGACACGGATTGGACTGGTGGTGGTGCTGCACTGGTTGTAGCGCTGTATCAGTCGTTGAAACTGATTATTGTATTTGCGCCCCTGCGCCACGTAACATTTGTTGTTATTTGTGTCTGTCGTTGTAACGCCGTCGGCTTTGATCGATGCACGCGCATTGGTTACGATGTAAAAAGCGGCTCGGCGCCGCCTCGCACCCGCCATCTTGGCTCGTCTCTGGAAGTTGCTGGCTGGCCGTCTTAGCCAATCAACTGACAGCTGCCAATCACTGGTGTGTTATTACGGGTGGTATTTGTCTAAAACCAAGGTTGGAATACCGCGAAAGATATCTGAATTCATTTTAATCTCCAGCCAGCGCAGTTTGTATTAAAAATACGTACAGTTTCGCCGGTGTACAATAAAACGAATGCTCTTTCTACAAGAGCAGTGTCTTTAAAACAATCATACGTTAACTGTTTAACTATACTCCTCTGCGAATGCCAAATTTACATTGTTATAATCAAACATGAATTATATCTTTTTTGTAATTATACTGGACGTTATAAATGTAATTGATCACAATATGTGCAGACTGTATTGTGGGTGCATATGTAATTATTAGCTCAATTTATGCAGCATATAAAAAGTCTATGGAAACAAATTGAAAAACTAAAAAAGTTAGTGTTAGGCCTGTTATTGCCCTTGCGCTGTCTATTCAACAACCACAAACTCCTTAAACAGGTTATTTGTATTTGTGTACGCTGTGATTGAATTTAAACTTCCACAGTGACAAAGGTAACAACGCTCAAAATATTGTTATTTTATATAACTCGGCACATCCTGTGTGTTGATATACTGTACGCATCGAGAGGCATTAATTAAACGGGACCTGGCGACAGTTTTTTCACGGTATACTACTCTACTCTAGATTCTCGCGCCGACTGTGTGCACAAATAGACTAACGGCAACATGACGTGAACAGTGATAATACTGTTTTTTGTCATTTATGAAAGATGGATTTGTTCGGTTATGCACTCGTTTACATCGTTTTTGCGCGGACATTAATCAACAACAGGAAAGGCGGATTCCTTTTATTTTATATCTTTTTATTAATAGAATAACGTGTTTTTACAAAATACGTATAAGCTGATGTTCACAAAATTTCTGTTCAAAAACATTTGTCATCATGTGTATAATACACTTTAGTACACGTGTAATATTACGATAACTGTCAATGCAGTACGTTTCGTGGAATTCGTCAACACAGAAACACGTCGATAACCATAATCGTATCGCACATTCACGCGAATATTCCAATTTAGAGAATAATTTGAATTAATATAGGACCCAAGAGTACATAACTTAATAGTTTGTCTGACGATTTCAACAAAACTGCAACTATACTAGCCGGGGTTTCTTTTTTTCGCTAAGTTAATTTGAAAAAGGACAAACAAAAAGTCAAATTTAAGAGATATATTTAATATGTTGTGTTTGTTAATAAATAAATTGTGACTAGAAACTACTTTACCGGTTACAAAATGAGCAACTGTGCAAGATATCTCCGTGGCCTAAAATGTCAGTCGCGTGTGTGCTGCCACCTGGCAGAGGTGTCCTCACTCAGCGATCAACACACGCACTGAAGTCTACACGTACAGTGGAACACAAGCAAAGATGTCGCATAGTCATTTAACTTTTATGTTGGTGGTCTAAGCAGTTGTTGAAAGGCGAGGTTGAAAAAAAGTTGATTATCTTTGACCGCATATAATAGTAGATTATTTAAACAAACCCGCACAAAAGCAAGAAACCGTTGGTTCTCTTTTATCAGACATCCGATACGTGGTGAAGGTTTTTTCAATCTCATTGCCAATTCACACAAAATAATAGACGCATTCACACGCTGTTTTCAGCCCCATTATTTACACTAAACAAGTTACGGGAAAGATATGTGTTCGAGCAGTATAAACACGGCACATAGTATTACAAGCCAAGAAGCTCATTAAATGCAACGATTCGCACACGAATTCGACCATATACAACAATATATTAAACGACGTAGTCGGCAACAAGATTGGAAAGCCATTGTTGCATCGAGTGTTGTGATGTGGTAATGCATAATTACCTATAGTCAGCCAAACACCTTAATGACATCTTGTCACGTCAGCATAAGTGTATATGCAGCAAGCATGGGGTAGATGCTGCTGGCCCGTTTGCAATATTTAATCAACATGTTAGCATTACCTTTATTGAATGTCTCGAAGCGTATTTTATTTCCATGCAATTGACGTTTTGCTGAGTATATGCTAAACGAATTGCACTCCACCAAATGAAGTAGGCCTAGAAAATAAATACCACGACGCCGCTATCTATTGTAGGAATAAGATGTTGGTGTTCCGATTTGCGCGCGTCCGTGTGTGTGTGTGTGTGTGTGTGTGTGTGTGTGTGTGTGTGTGTGTGTGTGTGTGTGTGTGTGTGTGTGTGTGTGTGTGTGTGTGTGTGTGTGTGTGTGTGTGTGTGTGTGTGTGTGTGTGTGTGTGTGTGTGTGTGTGTGTGTGTGTGTGTGTGTGTGTGTGACTGTGTGTGTGTGTGTGTGTGTGTGTGTGTGTGTGTGTGTGTGTGTGTGTGTGTGTGTGTGTGTGTGTGTGTGTGTGTGTGTGTGTGTGTGTGTGTGTGTGTGTGTGTGTGTGTGTGTGTGTGTGTGTGTGTGTGTGTGTGTGTGTGTGTGTGTGTGTGTGTGTGTGTGTGTGTGTGTGTGTGTGTGTGTGTGTGTGTGTGTGTGTGTGTGTGTGTGTGTGTGTGTGTGTACGTATGTGAGTGTGTATAAAAAGATAAGTTTTATATAGCGCAGTATCCAGTCCTCAGGACTGCTCAAAGTGCTTTACACTGGCCGACCTGTTCAATCGAACGCCATTTCGACTTCTCTGGGAAGCATACATAGCCGGAGCAATATTTACAACAAAAACGAATGGATGAATACAAGGATGAGTGGACGGGTGGACGGGTGGACGGGTGGACGGGTGGACGGGTGGACGGGTGGACGGGTGGACGGGTGGACGGGTGGACGGGTGGACGGGTGGACGGGTGGACGGGTGGTTGGGTGGACGGGCGGCCGGGTGGATGGGTGGACGGGCGGACGGGTGTGCGGATGGAATGATGGGTGGACGGATGGGTAGGTGGAAGTATAGATAGGTGACGCGTGGACAAGTGTATGTGGACGTGTGGACGGTCGGATTGGTGGAAGAATGGATGTGTGGACGGGTGGACGGGTGGAGAGTTTGACGGGTGAACGGACGAATGAATGTGTGGAAGGGTGAATGTGTGGACGGGTGGGCGGGTGAATGTGCGGAAGGTGAATGTGTGGCTGGGTGGACGGGTGAATGCGTGAAAGGTTGAATGTGTGGAAGGTTGAATGTGTGGACGGGAGGACGGGTGAATATGTGGAAGGGTGAATGTGTGGACGGGTGGAGGGTGAATGTTTGGAAGGTTGAATGTGTGGACGGGTGGAGGGTGAATGTTTGGAAGGTGTGGACGGGTGGACGGGTGGACGGGTGGACGGGTGGACGGGTGGACGGGTGAATGTGTGGACGGGTGAATGTGTGGAAGGTTGAATGTGTGAACGGGTGGACGGGTGAATGTGTGTAAGGATGCACGGGGGCACAAGTGCATAACTGGATAACACGAATGTATGCGTCAATGAGTTAAACGATTATTTTGTTAATTAGTGTTTGAATTAGTACGGACATGAAGTGGCATAAGAATGAGTGCCTGTGTAAATTAGTGCACGAATATA
>OZ023206.1:30726506-30734006 GCA_963995525.1 Escarpia spicata
AATTATGTTTTATTAATTACTAATGACCCTGACAATATATCCAAAAATTACTTTGGCCCCACCTTCACGATCCGTATAAGGCATGTTCATGAATATTCGGGACTGTCCGTCAGACTTCGATTAGCTACGCCGAGTTAATAGATGCAAGTAAAACGTCATCAATATGTGTGTGTATTTGGATTAACCACCGCCATGCGAAAGAGTCGTGACCGATAAAATTATCAAAAGGAAACGTGGACCAATGCTGTCTATGTCACAGATTCAGCAAAGAAAAGAAGGAAAATAAATGGAATAAACGGAGAATGAACATAGGGACAGTTCATGACAGACGGATTGATTTAAAAGAAAAAAACACGAAGCCGCCGATGACATATTGAATGATTGGCATTGTTTTTGTTGGAATATAAAAACATACGAAATCTCATCTATGGTACTATCATGTTCCTTATTCACTAGGTACATCTGGATATACATTTTTAAGTTTAGTTTTAATGAAAGGTTTAGATAACAGAAACTTATTGAAACCGATAAACATTCAATAATGAAACCATTTTGTTTGCACCATAAATCCAGCTGCTATTTCCATAAGCAGTATAAATACAACATTATACATCACACGAAGTAATGTACATTGTTAAAATAACATAGGTGGTTATGTACTTTCCTATATATATAAGTTTAATTTTAGTTTAAAATATCATAATAGAGCATAATAATATTATTGTCACCAAAATAAAAATAAAAAATATTGCATCAATGTATCAACATGTTTTATTTTGTACTGGGAGTGCGATAATTATTTGTTCTGCCCATCATTTTGTAAAATATATTGAATTTGTTTCAGTCGAACCCCCGTTTCGACAAATAAAATGGTTATTGTATGATGGAAATAAAGTTATAAAATTACAAAACTTTAAAAGTAACGCATATCTTAAAACACTGTTTTCAGTCATCATTGGTGCATTTAACTCAAGAAGATCCCTAAAACATCACCATTCATACAGCTGAGTGAATTGGAGAAACGTAGGTTGAACGAATTTACCCAACGTTCGACGCCGCTTTACAGGATTTGAACCCGGGTTCTCGGTCGAGAGTCCGAAGCTCTAGCCACTGCATCACTGAGCTCCACAAACAAATTAAAAATATATTATTATTAATATCTAATTCGAATTACTAACCTGTGGAAAAATGTCGGTTGTATGGATATGTGTGTGTGTGTGTGTGTGTGTGTGTGTGTGTGTGTGTGTGTGTGTGTGTGTGTGTGTGTGTGTGTGTGTGTGTGTGTGTGTGTGTGTGTGTGTGTGTGTGTGTGTGTGTGTGTGTGTGTGTGTGTGTGTGTGTGTGTGTGTGTGTGTGTGTGTGTGTGTGTGTGTGTGTGTGTGTGTGTGTGTGTGTGTGTGTGTGTGTGTGTGTGTGTGTGTGTAAGGACATTTTTGAAGAACAAAACTTAATTATTTACCGACATACGTGCCACGCTAGTTGACCATGTAAAGTTCCCGCCAACATGCGTTACGTAATTTCTTGAGCGAATCCTGAAGCTTTCTTCCCTACGACGTCTCAATGATAACCCGGCAAGAACCCAAGCATGCGGGTGGGCTCGTTATCCTTCAATCTCGGGACGTAGTATGGTGGTACAGCCCTAATCGATTCTACACGACGTGCCTGCAATCGCTAACGACTTACCTAACCTCCGTACCAACCTCAGTGATGCGATCCAGACGGGACACACCGATTCCAGAATTCATCTACTAATACATACAAGACGATGGAACAGGTAGCATTGCAATTTAATACCTCACTTACCAGGGATGGATTCATGGCATTTCACTTGTACTGAGACTTTCGCTTTTTGAAATGGCTGAAATGTCAAGTACACCTCATGTATGTTTCAGGTACATTTCAATTAACGTGAGTATATAAAATACACTGTACATGATACTGCTAAAGGTTTTGTCTGTGTGGCGCACAAGATTGAATGCTCATTTTGATTAGAAGATATATCTACAATTATTATTATCTATTTTCAAACCATGCAATTTAGTACAATTCCTAGTACAAGCACATAAAGCTATGTAAACGTATTTTGAAACCTAATTTAACCAAGTACAAATACAAGTACATTTCAATCATGATGGTCAACAATAAGATACACTGTTCATGTGCAAAATATTAAGTATTTTTGAGAAGAAAAAAAAGTATAATAATAAATGTGGCCATAATCAGAATGGACAGTCAGCGCTGTGCATCCCACAGACCAAACAACACAGTTATGTTGTATTCTAAATACGCAAGTTATGTTGGTCCTACTTAAAATGTACTTGACATATACTTGAAGTGTATTCGATATGTTGGCAAGTACAACTGGCCAAGTACAAGTACCAGCACTGTACATTAAAAAAACCGAAATATCAGTCCAAGTACAAGTACTAAAAAATTACTTGTGGAAGGGTTGACTGGGTTGCCAACGTAAAGTTCAGAATTTACTTACTTATAAGTATTGCTTATCACTGACTGACTGACTGACTGACAGACTGACTGAATGATTGATTGACCGACCGCCCGACCGCCCGACCGACCGACCGACCGACCGACCGACCGACCGACCGACCGACCGACCGACCGACCGACCGACCGACCGACCGACCGACCGACCGACAGACCGACCGACCGACTGACTGACCGACAGTCTGACTGACTGACTGACTGACTGACTGTCTGTCTGACTGACTGACAAACAAACTGAATGATTGATTGATTGATTGATTGACATACTGACTGACTGACATACTGACAAACTGACTGATTGATTGATTGACATACTTACTGATTGACTGATTGGCTGATTGACTGATGGACTGATTGACTGACTGACTGACTGACTTACTGATTGACTTACTGACTGACTGACTGACTGACTGACTGACTGACTGACTGACTGATTGATTGATTGACTGACTGACTGACTGACTGACTGACCGACTGACCGACTGACCGACTGACCGACTGACCGACTGACCGACTGTCTGACTGACTGACAAACAAACTGAATGATTGATTGATTGATTGATTGACATACTGACTGACTGACTGACTGACATACTGACTGACTGACATACTGACTGACTGACTGACAAACAAACTGAATGATTGATTGATTGATTGACATACTGACTGACTGACATACTGACATACTGACTGACATACTGACTGATTGATTGATTGACTGACTGACTGACTGACAGACTGACTGACTGACTGACTGACTGACTGACTGACCGACCGATTAACTGACAGAATGACTGACTGACCGACCGATTAATTAACTGACCGACTGACTGACACACTGATTTAAAAGCAATTATGCGCTTACTTTCTTATACTGACTGACTGACACACTTACTGACACACTCACATATATATTTACTGACTGCTATTTTACTATGCTCCAACTCGTGCACGAAAGAGGCGTGGGCGGACACCCAAGAACCCTAGACGTGAGAACGGGGTGATGGATCGGTTATTTACCCAAGTGTGTCGTACAGGGTGGTTAGGCACATTTACAAAAGGACAAACCGTGTCGGGTGGCAAGGGTCTGACGTACACTGGAACGCCTCAATACAACGAGAAGAACAAGAACCAAAGAGAGCAATCGCCCAGGCTCCCGTAAGCGAGGACGTAAGGCCGATGACCTCGTTTTGGCAGTTACTAAATAGTTTTTTTTATAATTTAATTTATTTTCTAGAATTAGTAAATTGATTCAATTCATGTTTTTAAATTGTTTTTAGAATTTCGTTTTAATTCCAGTGACATTTTATGAATTAATTTAGCATTATTTGTATTTGCGTTATATAATATATTGTTGTGAATTGTACACGTTGTGTATATAATGTTGTATAACTGTGGGCGTAGGGGGGTGTGTGTGCCTATGATGATGACCCATCAAAAATCACGCAACATAATCACTATAGAGAAAGACAAGTCTTGTTTAACAAGAATTTAACAATAATTTAACAAGATTGCCACCCAGAGAATTAACTCTAGGTGGCAGTTGGACAAGGAAGCCCTTTGGCTTATCGAGAGTCCGACCCTTTTATCTACATATATCCAGCGATTCTGAGGTATGTGTCGATTTTATTTTTAAACATATTCACGCTACTAGCACCCACACAATCAGCAGATAATATGTTCCATTCATTTCCAGTCCTTTGTGAAAATGAGAACTTTCTTATATATAATCTACACTGCTCCTTTGCCAATGTAACTTCATGTCCTCTAGTCCTTCTATCTTTCTTAACTGAGAAAAAAATATTTCTATCGATATTTTCATAACCATTCATTATTTTAAACACTTCTATCTGATCTCCTCTCAATCTCCTGGTCTCTAGTGTTGTTAAGCCGCATTTTTAGGCGTATTTCGTAACTAAGATCCCTCAGTTTTGGTATCATTTTAGTTGCTCTCCTCTGCACTCTTTCTAGCATATCTATGTCCTTCCTGCGATATGGCCTCCACGCTTGAATACTATATTCTAAATGAGGCCTAACTATTGTTTTGTACAGCGGTATTATTATCTCTTTTTCATTATACGTTATGTTTCGCCTAATTAATCCAAGGATTTTATTTCCCTTTGAAGCTGCAATTCCGCACTGCTCTGAAACCTTCCTACCAGCACTAATGGTTAACCTTATGTCCTTTTCTTTTACAGTAGTACTTAGTACAGTACCCTCCACTGTGTATTCTACATCTTCGTTCCCATGTCCTGCGTGGAGGCATTTACATTTCCCAAAATTGAACAGCATTTGCCACTTTTCAGACCATTTGTTGTACTACTATCACGACCTGTGTGTATCAATACACGTCTCCCTCGACACATCGTATTATTTTATATGTGAAACTTCTTTTTTCTTTACTTCTTTTTCGAATTATTTTCTATACTATCACCAATTTCTATCACGATATTCTCGACCTTAATTATAATCACCCTGATGTCTTATTTCCGTACTCTCTCTCTTCATTTAATCTTCCCTCATCATCTTCCCTGTCTGTTTCCTATATACTATCATATTTGTTACTGTTTCTTCTATTCAATATCCCTTCTCCTTCTCGTAACAGTATCCTTTGGATTTCCATCAACCCACAATGACACAATTAATAATAGAAAAATAATGATAAATAATAATATAGATTTGCTATATTCCTCATCTCGTGTGATATAAGTTAGCAAACAATTCATGACGTATATTCATTTCATAGGGAATATATTTTCAAAGAGCAATTTAAATGTTATTGAACCGACTCTAAAATTATATTCTTGGAAAGCAATGTTGTTCAAGGAACTCCGTGCAAAACTGAAAAGCTGGGACATAGTTGTCTATTCAGTTACTACGCGAACTCCAGACAGATATATATCGCTGCAGCAGCTACAAAATGATAATAGGACCTACGATTCACACAAAATGTTGGCGATATATATAGAAGAAGTTGGTGAGAAGTCGGTTGAACTGGGCAGGGCACGTGGAGCGAATGGGAGATGGACCGATGGCAAAGAGAACAGATGCACGGAGAGTGGAGGGAAAAAGAAGACGAGGGCGACCGAGACTGAGGTGGGAGGATTGCTTGATGAGAGACCTGGAGGGATGGAAAGGGGAATGGAGGAAAAGAACAAAAGAATGGAGAAGGGTGGTAGAGAAAGTAATGCAAGCGCAATGAGGAGGAAGAGAAAGAATATGTCAACGTATCCAAGCCAGCCTCACCCCTGAAGACAGGGAACGACTAGGGGAACAACATACACCAGGAAATACACCAGTCGGTGCCTCATGCATAAAGAGTGTTTGAATGATTAACGATATTACCTGGGTTTGCATGTAACGATTGTCCGCATTTATTTTCATTTCATTTACGCCTCTTCCAGCAAGTCCGAGGCTGCAGTAAGAGGAAGAATGCACGATTTGTTATAGTGAGCCACCATTTCAGAATGTAAGACAGAAAGAAAGACAGAAAGTAGTTTATTTGTACATAAAATAACCCCCTTCTTCGTTTTGGTTGTATACGCGTAATATGCATTTATAAACATAGATACATGTATGATACATAATATGTATGCAATCAGTAATTAATGAGAAACAATAAATCACTTTTTTCAGACGGGGTCGATGACTCCTAATAAAACAAAATATCGTTGACACAGGAGCCATGCACCCGATTTACGTTAATAATTACTTAGGTCCTTCTAACAATAGCACTGTCTGTCTCATGTGTGTACTTGTGCCTGTGTTTAACATGTAATTAACGCATGCGTGTGCGTATCTGTATAATCCGTTTGTTTTATATATATATATATATATAAATATATATAAATATATATATATATATTATACAAACAAGAGATCATACGAGAAACTATTGGCATCAAAGAGCCTGAACAAAGCCAGAAGAACAAGATGAACACAGGCTCTAGGCCGAGACAGACTGATTACTCTTCTAGCAAGCAGGGTAGAGAAACACGAGACCAAAATGTGATCATGGAACGAATAGAGGAATTCTACACCGAGCTATACGACAGTGAACAGAGTACCATAATTCACACCGACCCGAAAGAGGTACCAGAGATAACACCACGGGAAGTGGAAGCTGCGCTAAGAGATATGAAGAATGGGAAGATATTAGGCAACGACCATGTAAACATTGAAACATTAAAAGCAGGAGAAGTTATCATCTCGAAGACACTGGCGAAGCTGTATACTCAATGCTTATCAGAAAGACGAATACTGACCGCAAGGAAGAATGCAAAGATTGTGATAATCTTCAAGAAGGAAAATAAGAAAGACTTAAAGAACTATAGACCGACATGTATGTTATCAAACATCTACAAATTACTTACAAAGATACTCACGAATATGCTAGAGAAGACACTGGACGAAAACCAACCACGAGAGCAAGCAGGATTCAGAAGCAGGTACTCAACGACAGACCACATACACGTCGTAAACCAACTGAAAGAGAAGTGCCGAGAATATAATATCCCGCTCTGCATCACTTTCGTCGACTACGAGAAGGCTTTCGACTCGGTGCAAACTCAAGCAATACTGACCCCCCTTCGAGAACTGGGGATAGAAGACGTGTACATCGAACTCCTGAAAGACATCTACACCAACAGCTCGGTGACAGTCCATCTACATAAAAAAGAGCAACAAGATTAACATCAAGAGAGGAGTACGACAAGGTGACACCATATTGTCCAAGATGTGTACGGCAACACACAAAAGCACATTCTGAAGACTGACCTGGGAAAACAGAGGCTTGAGGATAGACGGAGGATATCTCAGTCATCTTCGCTTCACCGACGACGTACTCATATGCGCTACTACACCGCAAGAAGTACCAAAATCTTGCAGGAGCTAGCTGATGAAAGTGAAAAACAAGGTCTGAAGATGAATATTTCGAAGCCAAAGTGATGCTAGAAAGTGACACACCAATATATATCAACACGACGCAGATAGAGA
>OZ023206.1:30739006-30752920 GCA_963995525.1 Escarpia spicata
ATGATGGTGGTGGTGGTAATAGTGATGATAATGATGTTGTTGTAGGTGATGATGATGACGGCAGTGCTTATGATGATGATGGTGATGATGATGGAAATAATAGTGATGATGGTGAATATAATGATATTGATGATGACGATGGCAATGACGACAACGACAAGAAACACAACAACAAGGACGATGATGATGATGATGATGTTGATGTTGTCGTTATTGTCCGATGATGATAGCGATGACGACGGCGATTACTCTGGTGGCCTGAGTCATTAATAACAAAGCGGAGGCCTTGAGACGTTTTTATGACGCAGTTTGCTCGTTACGATTACCAACACTCGTAATATCGATATTTTAATACACTCGATTATTAGCGCCGTAAACGGACGCCCCCTCGTGCTCCGACGTCGCCTTTCAAACCCGCCCTTTGTGTGCGCTGATGTACTCACCACTCCACGCCGTGCGGCTCGGCCCTGGAGCTCCGTAACGACTTCATAGTGGCGACTTCAGCATTTACGACGAGTTTAGTAGTTAATGTAATTACCCTACAACTTATGTCGGGTTTTTGATACACGAACATCGCAGTACATAACTCATTCGGATGGCCGGACTAAATAAGCCCGGTAAACGGTGGCAGTCGGCGCGTAGGACATTCGCGCAAACGGCGGAAGCCCGCCCCTCTCTTTGAAGCGCGTAATTAATGACGTAAACGTTGTACGGACGTGAGAAATGTAATCAGGCGACGTCGAAAATTAATGCGCTTAAGGGGAACAGTTGACGCAACACATTTGCGCTTTGACTCTCACAATGCGACCTGGCAAGTAGCAATCAAGGTACTAGTCGTCCTCTCCGAGTTTCACAGGTTTGCCGACAGCAAAAAAAACGGCATGTTGAATTACGTGTGGGTGTCGGAATCACGCTGGGTGTGTGAGTGTGAATCTCGCGTAGGGATATCACGAGAGATATACAGTGATTGGTGTGCTTCCTTTACAAGGCACGGGCATGTTGAAGATTTGGCGGAATGTCATTATAACGAGCGTATATTGTTGTCCCTGAACGATGCTAGGTTGGATAAATCTGACCTGTGGCACTTGAGACGACTTTCAAACCCCACTTCCGGGGTTAATTTGTCTATCTGTTCACTACGAGATAACACAAGCGTCATACTTCAAGAATGCATGCAAATGGTCGACCATTAATAATAATAATAATAAAAACGACAACATTAATTGTAGTAATAATAATAATATAATTAATAAGAAAAAAAGAACAACAAAAGGGAGAAGGAAATATGAAGAAAAGACAACGAAAATATAAATAACAAGAAAATGTTGATAATAATCAGATCAAAAACGTGTAATTACCAATCCGTCGCTCGCTGGTGACGTCAACGTATTATCGTATGCTAGAAATGTGTTGATGATATTTGGTTAGTTGTTATACAGGTTTTTCTGACAATAGCTTGGTTGTTGCCATGTTCTAGGTGTGTGGTCGCTACTGACAGGTGTTTGTACTGACATATGATAGCTATGGTTAAAGATCGTGTGTCAACAACAGTATTCATTACTGACGAGAAGATACAAGTGTCATTTCCGTCCGTAAGCATGCTTCTTGTGTTTGGATAATGATGAATATTTTGTACTAATCTATCACGTATATGTCGTTAAGTACTTCTTGTTTCGGTACGACTTCTATAATTCCGTATTCCGTGTTTCGGTACGACTTTTATAATTCAGGTTTAGTCAAAGCCAGGCATTTGTTAATAGCATGTATTACAAGTAAAAGTTCAATTATAATAAAGGAGAGGAACATTGAACAAAAATACATGTGAACATATTAATTATTACATAGTATGCGTTCAGCTGAATTTTCAACTACAGGTGTATGTATATACGTGATGTATATTCAATTAAACATTAGGTCCTACATTACTGTTTACAGTCGAATATTAACCATTCAATAAATGTACTAAATAAAATACGTAGATATGCTATTAGTATTGGTAATAAATTCCTACACATAAGACTAACGGACTCATTTCAAAACAAAACAATTGACGTGTACCTCAAACTATTTTGTGTGTTTCCCGAAATTATTATATAAATTATTATTCATTTGAAATTTTAGTGGATTCCAAATATGACGGCGGTTACCGTAATTTGTAGAAACAATTCTAAAATGTATTTTACCGTTATTGGCACATTATGATGTTACCTTCTACCGGAAGTTTTTGTATGCGAATGGGCAATTACTTACTCATCAATGTGTTCGTATCTATGTTAACTAGCTTGCGTTAAAGTAACAATCACGGGGTATATACGTATCAAAATCCACCGCATTTGCCATTTGCCAATTCAGCTCAACAACTCGTCCTTTGTGACCAATGCCAAACTGACGTAGGCCTCCTTAAATTAAATCAGGCAACACCGTTAGGATCTGCGTGCATGTCGGACTTCCGTTGTTAAACTACATTGTAAATGTCCCCATTGAATATTAACACAAAAGGTACATTTACCAAAATGGAATATGGATCCTGTGGAAAATGTTTTACGTGTTTCGTAAGTTTTGAAGTGGTTCACTGATGTATGCACTATAACGAAAACACAATTGTGCAACAAACGTGCAAAAATTGTATTGATCAAGAACCGACATTCCAGTATATGTTAAGGGTGTTAACATTATCTTTGATAATTGTGTGTTTTGCTATTGATAACATATTCATTTTGTTTATTTCTACACACCAAAGATCCACATCAGTAACTTATAACTTATTAAACAAATAAACCAATTGCATTTTCACAAGGGTCCGTATTCCATTGCGATAAATGGATTCCGATCCTCTATCCACGGTGTTCTGCATACAATCTCACCAGCAATCAAATGACACACATAGTCTTCATCGCATCCTAGAAACAACAAAATCGAAATCATTAATTTTGCCTTATTTTTATAACATAAATCGATGTTACCAAGCAGCGATCGTCATTTCCCGATACCTATCCTACATACCGGTCAACGATACAAATAGGGACACATCTCTAATTTAGTTCCATGTTCATGTCAAACGAATAGAGTGCCAGTGTTATTGAGATGATACCCTCTTGTAGCATTTTTGTGCTGTCTGTAAACTATTTTTTTAACACAGACTTTGCCATATTTAAGGAAAACGACACTAATGATGTGTCAAGATTAAATTTTCTACACGATGTTTGGCAACATATGCACGCGTCAGTGGATGCATGGATGGATTCTTTCTGCACAAAGGTATGGCGGAGTTATTTTGCGCTCAATTGCACGGGGAGCGTGCTGTATAGCCATTATCTGGTGGAAGGTTGACAGAAGTTGACGAACTGTGAGCAGAATGAAAAAATCTGAAATACTGACAAAATAGATAGTAAGTATATTAAAAACATAAACATACGAAGAGCATTGTCTTTGGGGACCTACATATGACACGTATCCAGGTTTTGAGAAGAATTGTTGGGCGAAATGTAGTTTCGTTACGATATGTCGTTGCACATACTTTCGTGCAGATATATTATATATCAATGAAGGACAATAACAATAGAAACCAATTATAATAATGGTGAAAACACGATCATCAACAACAATAACAACAACAGCCTAAAATCAACGACGACGACGACTATAACAACAACAGCGACAGCAACAACAACGACCACGACAGCAGCAGCAGCAGCAACAACAGCAACACAACAACAACAATCGAACCAACAACATTGCACCAGCGACAACAACCATATCAAGTACAGCAACTTCGTCTTCTCCTAAGTGCCGTGCTTGTCACAGGCGTTAGCGATCGGGCCCCTCTAAAGCGCACGGTCGTCTGTGGTTTGTAGCAGTTCTGTTGTGCTCCTTCCACACTTTGTTGACAGACTATCTAATAGTTATAGCAGCAGCACCAACTAAGCCAATATCAACAGCAGCAGCAACATCACCACCAACAACACCATCATAACGGGGACCACGCAGCTGCCGTATCTACGAGAGCATATCTCCGCTACACTCTCTCACACAGCCGACGTGTGTGATCCGGCATCAGTCCTTCCCGACTGTCTTCGGCGGCGACTTCAAAGCAACGACGGCGATCTTCAGTACACGCAAGTTATCTGCGGTCTGATTAGACGCAAGAGGATCCGCGTCGAAACAAACGTCTTGACAGCGCGAAGTTGTCCGGCCCTCCGCCTCAAAGCGTGGCGGCAAGCGATGACAACCGAACCCGACCTGGCGATCTGCCCCAACGACGCGCTCAATTACCCAAGTGTCGCATCAAAGTGCCGCCCCAACAAAGCACATTCATCGTCTATATATTAGCGCTGCCAAAACGCCACTTTTCCCACTTGACGCTATTCACGATAGAATCCCGTGCGGCCGGGCGGGTTCGTTTTCAGTATTGCGACGACCCAGATGAGTCTGCGAATTGTGCGAGCATGTGCTTGAGAACGCAAGCACGAGAACGCGAGAACGTTTCTGTGTCGATGTTGTTAACGTGGTTCCTACCCTCTCAAAGACCACGTGGCTGACGCATTCTGTGGTGTGAACGTGAATTATCTGCCCGGTGTGATGTTCTAAAGGGCCATTGTAAATTGCATGGCATTGAATATGGACCCCCCGTAAAAAATTGACTTTTTAATGTGGTGAATGGGTTAGAAGTGATCCATTGTCATACCTGCTCTAAAGCCAGCTACGCAAAAATGTGTCCAAACCTTATTGATATAAACTAAAAATGGCCATTTCAATACCTTTTATGGTTATTAACAGTGTTTTGACAATTTCTTTAGCACTTTTTGCTTTTCATAAGTTTTATTTACAGTCATACATCAGTGAAAAACGTATTTTATTTTGTAGATCACTAAACACATAAATAGGTCAATTTTTCACAAGAGGATCCACATATCACTCTGATCAATTTACCATGGTCCATTTAAATTTCACATCGGCAATTTACGTAACAAATTATTTGATGTGTCGACATGAGTAAATTCTATCGTCAAGTTAAGCAACATCAGCCACTTTTTTACCAGATTGACTACGAATATAACTTAAATTAAATTCACACACTATATATTTGGACATCAAAGAATCATATCTAAGCAGGTGCGAATCGTCAAACGATTGGACCGTTTGGTGAACGTACTTTAGACATTACAAACGTGCCACATTCCGGTAATTTCAACTTGAACTTCCATAAAATTAGTATCAGTCCTTACACCATTTTGCATTTAGTAACCGGTATACCCCTGTATATCATACTATTCCAAACGAGTATCACGTTAGGCTACGAAAATTATTCCAAAATGAAAACAATCCGCGCTATGTTTCACCAGAAATTGTCGAATGTCACCCTCTACCATGCACATACAATTGAAACAAAATCCGTTAGGTTTTGTTGGAAATATCCTTAGCTTCAAGGGTATTTTTGACATCTACCGATATAAGTTCATAAGCAGTGTTAAACTTATGCGATGGACATGGGAAAACGCTACATTTTTCACGATATTTCCATTGAAGCAAATCCGTATAAAAACAAGATTCGACTGTATTCCATTATATATATATATATATATCATATACGTAAGAAAAATTCACACGGTGTGACACCTACCTATAAACCAGCTAGCATACAAGTGTGGGTAAGTGTACATGGATGTGTTAACGTCTTGCTCCTAGATGGTTTGTATTTACGGCGCCAAATTCTCAGAGGTTCATCTACGAATCGTCGGTCAAAAAAGGAACGTTTTTCATCGAAAGTCCCAATGTTTTAAAGGTTTTTGACCGGTTTGTTCGTAGCGGATGCTAAACCGATGTAAATCGATTGCTCATAATGTTGCCCGTATTTTCCGCTATGGTTCTGCGGATCAGTTTGTGACATTATACGTAACTTAGTTACTCACCTTTACGTCATACTTACGGATACTTCGGAAACCTTTCGTCTGCGCCTGTCTGTGTGTGGGTGGACGGGCGTTTTTGCTAATGTCTCGAATTAAATGTCCAAAAGAGCAACATTCCAACAGAAACTTAGAAAGTGGGTTTCGTTCATGAAACACTGAACAGTTGGTGTGCAACATCAGGAACATGTCTAGGCGCGACGTACTGTTGAATTGTGGTATCAGTAAAAACAACTTCAGCCAATTATTCGTGACAGTTTTTGGCGGCGTATATATAAATGTTACAAACCAACAAGTATCCTGTTACCTTAAAAAATTGTAACGTATTGTATTTTGAAAATATTTACTGAGGCATTTTAAAAACACATTTGAAAGCTGTGTTTGATATGTCTACACAGTTAGCGGTATTGTGGCGTTGCTGTCATGAAGTCATAAAACACCCGGTCTGTGTTATATTTTGTATGTTGTTATTCCGCCATGATAACATTGTTTTATTATAACATTAATTATAATACATAATCATTGTCAGTGTTTATATACTCATCGTATTCACAAAAAGACGCATTCTTTTATACAGTATGCTTAATTCTCAAAACACACAACCAGAACAAAAACATTTACTTTATTTAAATATAAACTTACTTTGTGTTGAGCTTTTTAAACAAACACAGGTCCTTGATTGATAGACGTAGCAGGAACACGTTATTCATTAATTGTTTTGTCTTGTTTACAAATTCTTATATTGTATCGCCATATGGGTTATAGATATCTTTACGCCGCGTTTTGTGTAATTTATACATTAAATGTCACTTAGACGGTTACACGAAAATAGACACAATGTTGTCCTCTACAGTGCTAGATCAAAACATAACTTTGCTCAAAAAGTCATTCACCAGATTTCACCAAAACGCCACCGTTAGTTAACTCGATATTTAATTCATACATTTGTTATGACAAAAAATAAGCCAAACGATCGAATATAGTTAGACTTTTAAAGCACGCCATTTCTTCGGAAATTAACAATACTGGTATTAGGCGTAGGACACTATGTTATTCTTAACCTAAATTGAGAATCGTGTATTTTTGTAAAACTCAATGTAAATATCATAATAATTTGGAATGTAATTCGAGTTATTATTCCACATAAGGCCTACCTTTAAGGAAAATAGAAAATTGTCCATGTTATTTTGACTGGAAAATTAATTTATTTATATCTCGTATTTAGTAAATTAGTATTGACACCATTACTTGCAATGTTTTAATAGTGTTGTTATTGTTGTTGTTATTGAATACAAGCATATATACATTTATTTACATTATGCACAAACGAATGTATATATATATATATTTATACATATATATATATTCGTTTGTGCAAAATGTTTATGTAGTTGTGCTGAAATCATCACTCAAATTATTAACGATTTAATGATTGCTTACAAATTAATACAATTGAATCGCAAAATTTGAAAATTCTCATACATTAGCGATACAATTATGCACGTGTTTCTCTGTTGATGGTGTCGACTTTCTTTGCCGTCTCCTAAACAACTAGTTGAGTGACAAAACCAGTGGTTTGAAGGCTAAATGTCTGTCAGGCAAAGATCAAAGGCAAATCTTTCAACCAGTTAAATAAATAATATTTTTTTAATCAAACTGGCAACGAATACACGGTATTACTTAAATTATATACACTACATGTACAGATACAAAAGAACAGGACTCGCGATGGGCGAAATCAACCAAGGAAGCAGCTTAAAAAATAAATGAAGGCGATCTGACACATCGACAATTGGATCACATATGATACTTGTCTTCAGAAATAATAATTGTTGGTCAACTTGTTTGAAGGATACATTAGAAGTATGTTAAAGGTCTATCTAAATTTGCACTATACACGCATGCGTACATTCTTAATAACGTTGTATAACTACGGTTATGCACGGTCATAATATGCTTGTTGAATTTGATAACCATTGTTATCGTTTATCTTATAGCGTTCAAAGCATGTTACCTTTGAGCCAAATGTGATTTCATTGAATCATTCAATCACTCCTCTGGCCCCGGCGACTTAAGACGTTATAACCTAACGTTTCAATAGTCGAACGAAGGAAGTGTGCCCGATAACACCGACAGATAGGGAGTTAGTGCCTATCGCTTCAGCGATGTCCAGCCGACATCTCAATTGGCTATTGGCAATACATGACCCGAAAACGCGATTAGTATTGAATGTGATATCCGTGTCGATCAGACAGATGTGTAGGCATTCGTGTTCCACTCACTGGACACGTGTGCACGGGTGTACACACACAAACTGTACACTCATGTTCACACGCACTACACATACAGGGTTGAGAAAGAGAGCAATGAACCAAACACAAACACGGCCGTGCACACGCACGCATGCACGCCATATAAACACAAACATGCACACACCCTATCGTACATACGCACGCACGCAAGCACGCACACACGCACGAGCGCGTACAGTATAATTCATTGTTTGTCCGGCCTTTTAATGGATCTGTCAAAATATACCGATAGTTCGGTGCCATATTAATGATATTCTTCTTCTCCTTGTCCTAGATGCCCACAGTAATTTAGTTGATTGTTCTTCTCCTTGTCCTAGATGCCCACAGTAATTTAGTTGATTGTTCTTCTCCTTGTCCTAGATGCCCACAGTAATTTAGTTGATTGTTCTTCTCCTTGTCCTAGATGCCCACAGTAATTTAGTTGATTGTTCTTCTCCTTGTCCTAGATGCCCACAGTAATTTAGTTGATTGTTCTTCTCCTTGTCTTAGATGCCCACAGTAATTTAGTTGATTGTTCTTCTCCTTGTCCTAGATGCCCACAGTAATTTAGTTGATTGTTCTTCTCCTTGTCCTAGATGCCCACAGTAATTTAGTTGATTGTTCTTCTCCTTGTCCTAGATGCCCACAGTAATTTAGTTGATTGTTCTTCTGCCACTTGAAATAATATGTAATATATAGACACAATTCTTCTTACGTCATTCTAGTTTGATTGTAATTTTTTGGTTATTCGTCATATATATATATATATATATATATATAAAACGCACGCACACACACACACACACACACACACAAGTATGTACATGCTATGTGTGTGTGTGTGTGTGTGTGTGTGTGTGTGTGTGTGTGTGTGTGTGTGTGTGTGTGTGTGTGTGTGTGTGTGTGTGTGTGTGTGTGTGTGTGTGTGTGTGTGTGTGTGTGTGTGTGTGTGTGTGTGTGTGTGTGTGTGTGTGTGTGTGTGTGTGTGTGTGTGTGTGTGTGTATATATATATATATATATATATACATATATATATATATATATATATAATTATATATATAATGTATATACAGTTCTTACGTCATTCTAGCTTGATTGTTATTTTTGTTTTTTATTCTTCATGTTGTAATGACGTTGGCTTTGTGACGTCATAAATGAGGACATATTGAATCATCAGGTGCGTTAGATTCACTTTCGTGTGACCGATGGAAGAATTGCAGCCTTCAACGTTCGCCTGTTAGTGGGACCTGTCACGACTAATCGTTGTTGTGACTAAATTAGCCTGACAGCGGGCAAAAACTTGAAGGTTCACACATCGCTGACCGATACATTTGCTAATTCAAGCCGGCGCTTACCCGTCTAACGAGCTCTGTCGACGTCATGACCTTTGTTCAAGCAAGTCTCGCGGGATCTGCGGCGAGAAGTTACACTCGCCAAGCCGTCGGTGATCCCGCTGGGCTGATGTATCTGCTTGCAAATTGGCGTGGACTGGCGCGATAATTAGCGTTTCGACTAAAGTGGTATTAAGAATGACAGCGATACTTCCCTTAATAGTCTCGCTGTCATTTGCCTCCTCCGATATCAATTGTTCATTTTTTATCGTCGCTGCAATATGTTTGGATTGGCGGTTTCTTAATCTTCTGTTGGTGAGCTTTCTTGACATAAGCCATCACCACCATCACCACCATCACCACCATCACCACCATCACCACCACCATCACAACCACCATCACAACCACCATCACAACCACCATCACAACCACCATCACAACCACCATCACAACCACCATCACAACCACCATCACAACCACCATCACAACCACCATCACAACCACCATCACAACCACCATCACCACCATCACCACCATCACCACCATCACCACCATCACCACCATCACCACCATCACCACCATCACCACCATCACCACCATCACCACCATCACCACCATCACCACCATCACCACCATCACCACCATCACCACCATCACCACCATCACCACCACAACCACCATCAGCATCGCAAGATCCGTAACCACAACCATCATCATAACAATCATAGTCATCATTACCCATCATCACTATTACCACCACCGTAATCGTCTCATCGTCATCATCGTCGTCGTTGTCGTCGTCCTTGCCGCCGTCGCCGTCGTCATTGCCGTTATCGTCATCGTCATTATCATCACTATCATCGTTAGCATCATCATGGCCGCTACCACCACCATCTTCATCATCATCATCATACAAAATAACATGTCAAAATTAACATCATCAAGATCATGACAATCATCGTCGTATCCAGGTATTACAACAACAACAACAGCAGCAGCAGCAGCAGCAGCAGCAGCAGCAGCAGCAGCAGCAGCAGCAGCAGCAGCAGCAGCAGCAGCAGCAGCAGCAGCAACAACAGCAATAACAACAACAACAACAACACAATGACATATCCAGACTGATAACCAACGATTCCCCGACTCGTATTCTTGCAACTATTAATAAAGGCCCCTCCCCCTCTCTCTCTTTCGATGGCGACAAATGTTTGCAGAACGATGCAAATTTGGTCATGAGGACCATTATAACCGTTGTCCCGAGACCCGGGGTCGCCTTATCTCGCCTACAACAGATACGAGCAAGCTGGTCGGCGTGTTTCTTCGGGATACTTTCTTAAGTCGGAGCCGCCATACAAATTGTTTTGTAGATCGAGAGAATGGATACACGCAATGGAGATACGATAATGTCCGATACGATACGGTGGCACTTTAATAAGAAACCATAAGTGCGTTTGATAATTCCTTTGAGTTGTCTGTACCTTTGTAGTCAAGAAACGTTCTAGTAGGCGCCGGCGGGGAGGTGAAAATAATTAATTGTCTTGTGCGTGAGGTAGTCTATAACTGTCGGTGCCACCACCGGCGGCGCCACTGTATAGGCGGCACCATGCGCGAGATAAGATGCGTCGAGCAATTTATGTATTATGTCGAATTTGCGTACATTTCAAAACATTTGGGCGTTTTAAAAGTTGCGAAATTTCTGGAAACGAGTCGACTAGGTCATTGGTAACTAGCTGTTCTCGTGAAGGTTGAAATCCTGTTAACGTGAAATGTTGACAACCCCAAACGAAAACGGTATTCAAAGCGTCAAGTCTGGCAGTTTATTGGAAGGCTTACCTGATTTACAGCGATTTCTATCGGTTATCTGGTCATTGTGGACAACTGTTTGACGGGACGCTTACACACTTAATGTATTAGTATTTTTGACGTATTGGTTCTTTTCAGATAAACCCATGCAACATGTATTAATATCGTGTCATCTGTTGGTCGCTTCAGAAATACAAGATATTTCGACGAAAACAAATATATTAAATTTACAACATAATATGCGGAGACCATGCTCATACAGTGATTCAACAAATCGTCATCACTTAAAGATAAAATATGGTTGATAATGCATCTAAAGTGATAAATCTAACATCGTTGATACGATTGGTAGGGGTAAATGTACTAAAGCAATAATGTTTAAAACAGGACACGTTTTGTTTGCATATCGGTTGATATCGAAACAAATTCCCAAACTAGGTGGGGAACGTTGAAAATCGTTGTACGTTCCTTTATTCCATTCTTGTCTGCATGCTTGCAAGCACATTATATTGATTGGATTGACGCCCATCGTGCTTCGTGGAAACATATTCCACGCATCTCGCGCACTCACTGAGTCACGCGGCAAACAAGCCACGAGAAATTCTCAAATGTACGTAGACATCAAAAACATCGTCGTTCTCAAAAATGCCCTCTCTCTTATTCATATTTCAGTGACATCGGAAATGAAATTATAACGTACCTCTCCGGAAATGACGTCACGAAGTGTCTCCTAGCTTACTCGTGCGCAGTGTAGCCGCACAGGTGATTAACCTTCTCGGGTAGGTAACAGTTAAATGACGTAAACCAGATAAATAGCCAAAGCCAAAGTTATTACGAAGGGGTAAATGAGGAGATGACATTTTATACTAGTACTTTTTGTGAGTTAAGTGGTTCTCGGTTCGTTGTCGGTGCTCACATCACCCGAAAGGAAGACGCGTCTTTCACGGGTATTTTGACAAACCTTGAAAGAAACGTCTTCACCTGTCACTGCGATGACCCATCAGCGACTACCGGCTTCCGCTGTCAGCGTGAAAGACGCATCTTCGGCGATAATCGACGACTGGAGTGCAGGGATAGACACCCGACTAACGATGATTAACGGGCGTTTAAGGGAAACCACATATCCCGTTATGACTATTGATGACGCCGTTGAAAAAAGCGAATCTTCGATGACGCCTGGTGTTGTCGTGTTGAAGACAGGGATAGTGAAGGATCGGGGGAGGAATGGACACCGCCCGATGCATGTGCTGTCAGCTGCGGAGCCGGCTTTGATTACCGGCCTCGAAAGCAGCGACCACAACGCAATAGATCAGTCGGCGCTTATCAGACCGGGTTACGGGCATTATCGTCAAATACGATTAGTTGGCAGCGCGGCGCTGTGGAAGACCAATTACACAAGATGTCGGGCGGACAGATGCAATCTTTAGTAGCGGCCCGATGCCGACCCCCTCCGCGAAAGACTGTGGTAAGGGGGGAGACTGCCCCCTGCCCGCGACAACCCACTGGATGGAGCGGTCCATGGTTCTTTGGGCAGCGCCGCTGGCAGTGTACGATGAAAGTGTCCGGGCGATATCATATCCGAGGATCCTTATTGATCGTTAGCGGTCGAGACGCTGATTCATTTTCAGAGGCTTCTAAGGAATGTTGCGTGGTCATCGCTAGCCCGTAAATAGAGTGGTACTATCTCCGGATATACACCTTTATTCAATAAAGAGCGACAGGAGGAGAGGTGGATAGGAGAGAGAGAGAGAGAGAGAGAGAGAGAGAGAGAGAGAGAGAGAGAGAGAGAGAGAGAGAGAGAGAGAGAGAGAGAGAGAGAGAGAAGAGAGAGAGAGAGAGAGAGAGAGAGAGAGAGAGAGAGAGAGAGAGAGAGAGAGAGAGAGAGAGAGAGAGAGAGAGAGAGAGAGAGAGAGAGAGAGAGGAGAGAGAGAGAGAGAGAGAGAGGAGAGAGAGAGAGAGAGAGAGAGAGAGAGAGAGAGAGAGAGAGAGAGAGAGAGAGAGAGAGAGAGAGAGAGAGAGAGAGAGAGAGAGAGAGAGAGAGAGAGAGAGAGAGAGAGAGAGAGAGAGAGAGGAGAGAGAGAGAGAGAGAGAGAGAGAGAGAGAAGAGAGAGAGAGAGAGAGAGAGAGAGAGAGAGAGAGAGAGAGAGAGAGAGAGAGAGAGAGAGAGAGAGAGAGAGAGAGGAGAGAGAGAGAGAGAGAGAGAGAGAGAGAGAGAGAGAGAGAGAGAGAGAGAGAGAGAGAGAGAGAGAGAGAGAGAGAGAGAGAGAGAGAGAGAGAGAGAGAGAGAGAGAGAGAGAGAGAGAGAGAGAGAGAGAGAGAGAGAGAGAGAGAGAGAGAGAGAGAGAGAGAGAGAGAGAGAGAGAGAGAGAGAGAGAGAGAGGAGAGAGTGTGAGAGAGAGAGAGATGAGGGAGAGAGAGAGAGAGAGAGAGAGAGAGTGTGTGCGTGTGTGTGTGTGTGTGGTGTGTGTGTGTGCGTGCGTGCGTGGGTGCGCGTGTGTTTTGGCCCACACACATAAGCATGCGCTACCACATTTCAATACTATCATAGTTGAACCGAAACACCCTCTTGGTACACGCTGCCTTGCACT